>NHZP01000082.1:0-162278 GCA_003313425.1 Pseudopyrenochaeta lycopersici
CCTCTTCTCTACGGCTACAACATACTACTGAAACGGGTCGGGGCTACCTTCTGATTTCGGTTCCGGCCCGAACGGAACTTTACTATTCCTTACTACTCCCAAATTCCGTCCCTGACGGCGCCGGAACTCCTCCTACCTGCACCTAACGTCTACCTACTGTCCGCCCACTCTCTACCTTCTTTACCTTGCTTCTGCAACCCTTTCTTGCCTCCATCCTTGCTGCCCTCTCCACCCTACCTTACTTACCCCTGTTTTTTATATCGCTTTGTTGCCCGTAACTTCCGCCCCTGCTGGGGCCGGAACTTACCCTACCTTTTACGCCTCCCCTTCTATTACACCCTACGGGTTTCCTCTGCCCTTCGGGTTCGGGTACCCCTTCTCTCCCCTCTTTCCCCTCCTTTCTTCTTATGACACCTTACGGGCCCAAACCCCATCCCTCTGTTACGCTCCGCGTTCTGCACCGGACGGGTTACCTCTCCCCTGGGATTCTTATACGGGCATTCCCCTCCTCTCCTTTAAATCTCTTTCCCTCCTTTCATTCAACTCTTCAAATCTCTCTCCCTCCCTTATTTAACTACTCCATACAATCCTTGTACGGACGTCCAACTTCTCCTGTAAATTCTTATACGGGCATCCCACTTCTCTCTGCAATCCTTGTACGAACATCTACCTTCTCCCCTAAATCCTTGTACGGGCTTCCCTCTACTCCCCTGCAAATTCTTGTACGGGTGTTTACGTCTTCCCTGGATTATTGTACGGGCATTAACCCAAACTCTTATCAAATAACTATCAAAAACACTCCTTACACCCTTACAAACCCTGTACTGCTACTGCCTATTACGTTATACTGTACTGTTTTGAAAATGTCACTCCGGATCCCACTGGGGTCTCATGCCACTCACGTGACCCTAACCCTTCAAACACCCAACAATCCTCCCAATAATCCAACTCAACTTGTTCCCTTCAATCCCTCCCATCGCTTCCTCCCGCTCCCCCATTGCACGATCGCCCGGAATGTCCCCCCAACAACCTCGTCCTCGTCCTCCTCGTCCTCCTCGTCCTCCTCAAACCCCAACCCCCGCAACCCATCCTCTTTTATCGCCCCGTGAAAAAACTCCGGAACCTTAAACACCTCCCGCATTAACGCCACTACCAATGTCTTCATCAACACGCCCTCGTACTGACATCTCCCTGCCTTTTTTCTGTACCCCCCATCCATGATATCCATCTCAAAACTCCTGCATAACGCCTGCGGCAATTTACAATCATAACAACATGAAAACTTAACATAAATCCAATCCTTCTGGAACCTCTCGCACCCTTCTCGCGCGTTCTCCGCCTGCTCGTGAACGCAATCCTCCAACTCATGTCCCCTTCCATCTTCCCCCACGCCCGGCACAACTGACACCCTACCCGCCACTTCCTCCATCAACTCCACCAATGCCTCCACCTCTGCTGCTTCTCTGCACTGCCGCTCCATCTCTTGCTCCGCCAACCATTTCCGCCCCTGCCCTGCTGCTCAAACTCCATCTTTTCTGCTGTCACCCACTCCTCTTCCTGCGCCCTCCCTACCCCCTGGCCTCGCGCAACGTTGACACCGCTCCTCATCCTCCTCGCACTCCCACCGCGTGTCCACCCCATCCACTCCATCCGCCCCATCCATCGCCTGGTCAATCACCTTCCGCATACACCCCTCTCCCGCAATCAAATCCTGCATCTCTGCCTCCACGTCCTTGCCAAACTTACCATACACCCTCCCTTGTCGTGTTTTCCGATACCCTCGCATGATGATTGCCTCACTCGGCTTACCATCACGCCCTGCCCGGCCACTTTCTTGTGCGTAATGCCGCATCTTGCGGATTGTGCCTATGTGAACTACCGCGCGGATCGTCGGCGCATCGATCCTAACCCTAAACGCGTTGGTCGCTGTGAACACCTGCTGTTGTCCACTGGTTAATTGTTTGACAATCTCCTTCTTCTCTTCGATACTGCCAACTTCCCGATGGTAACAAACGGCCCCTAACTTCTTGGCCATGTCTTTTGTTCGCTTCACTAAACCGCAATACACAACAACCTGGCCGGGCAACGGGTACTTATTCTTCAAATCCTCCACCAAATGCTGGACTGCTTGCTGCTCGTCGGCTGTGTCGTACGCATGTACTCGATATCGGATGTTCTTACGCGTCGTCTGTCCGCGGAACCACTGGCACTGCCTCTTGGACGGTAATCCCATCACGTCGATGAACTGCTGCTCTTCGCTGGGCCGCAATGTCGCCGTTAAATACACCATCTGTGTCTCCACTCGAACCAAACTTCTCAACTTCAACATCCGGCTACGGAAACCGTCCAACGAATCTAATACGGCATGACACTCGTCCACCACAATCCGATCCAAACGTCCTATCAACCGCTGTCGGGTGATGTAATCGCCAAACATCTCGCCCACCGCTGCCTCGGGCGTTACAAACATGACTTGCGCGGACTCGTGCGGCCGTCGACTGTTCCATTCTGCACTGACAATGCCCAACTGCTCGCACCGCTCTTTCATGTCGAACCGCAATGCAACCAACGGAACAATCACGATCGTCACCCCGGTGGACACCGACGCTGGCAACATGAACAACACGCTCTTGCCGGCCCCTGTGCCCATGATGGCTACTACTGGGCTCTTGTGCTGCATAATCGCTTGGATGGCTGGCCTTTGGACGCTGCGGAATTCGGCCTGGTCCCCCAACAAATTCTTCAACTCGGCGTCTACGTCCACCAACCGCATCATCTTCCACCGACGGTATTCTTCCTCTACTGCTTCTTTACGGGCTGCTGCTGCCTGCGTGCCTTTCCGCGGTTTCATCGACATGGTGGACGGAATCTGCAAAAACGCATGCCACTCCATGCTGGCCAAACGTAACCCGACCCTCTTCGCCTCGACGCTGAACATGGCCTCCGTGACGGGTCGTCCGTATATGCCGCCGGCCATGCGGCTGCCGTGACCTGTCTGGATGTCGAAAAACTCATCTTCGTTTTCTGAACCGTCACTGTCCTCGTCGGCGTCTAAAAATGCCTTGACCGCGGCCCGGTTGTGAATGTATCGACGGTACATCGCCTTGGTGCCATGTCTCCACGCCTGCACATTTAACTTGACACCCATATGCGGCAACGATGCTTTCTGCATCGCGTGCTTGACCCGGTTGGTGTTCCACAACTCTATGGGGCGCTGCTGGTCGTCTGGTTGCTCTGTATCGTCACCCGACTCGGCCCCCTCTTCCCACGAATCCTGGCTCGCTCGACCGACGCTGCGGCATCTGCTGTCTCTCTTTGCGCTCTTGCTGCGGCACTGGACGCTCTCGGCACCGCGTCTTCTTTTCCTCTCGGGTTTCTGCCAACCCTGCTCCGGCTGGGGCTCCCACATATATGCGCTCGTGTCTACCGCCTTGCCACGAACCGCCCCCTCGATCTGGTGCCAAAACGGGCTGGCGAACCACAAATAATAAACGACTAATTCGCCTACTTCGCGTGGTAAATATCGGTGGATTACTTTACCGTTGCCTGACTGTCCGATATTCTTGTGATATTTGGTAACAAACACTACCAACCCATCTTCGATAAAAATTCCTCGACTGTCACCATTCGCGCTATTTTTGTATTTGACCGTCACCAACTCCGTCGCCCGCGCTGGTGCACCTCCTGTCATATGGACTAACGCTGCCAACTTGTGTCGGGCTTCTTTCATGGCTTGCCCGTATGCCTGTATGCGGTCCCGTAACCACACCACGCTTCCACCTCTGGGTAACGCCGCCCGTGTCACCTCAACGTCGATAAAACTATTTTGTATGGCCTTTTCCTTCTGTACCCGCTGCGCTAACCACTGCTTGGGATCATCTACGCTTGTGGCATTTTTGTTGCGCGGGTCTTCCATGAAACTCCACCCAACCCGCTGCTCGGCTGCATTGTCGACCAACCTTGCCCAATCGATGACTGGCAACGCCGTTGTGTCTTTGGCTATCGCGCCCTCGTCGTCTATCTGCAACAACATTAAATCCCTTACAATCTGTTGTCGTGTGCTGGCCATTGTGCCGTGGATCATCGACCGCATTTGCGGCATGCTGAACCGGATGTTACGGTACAACAACGTATCGCCGTTCCAATCGACCACTCCCTCTGCGTTCGTGTTGTACCGGATGTGGAATCCAAATGCCTTCAACCGCTGTATATAATCAATGGGCGTTGGCTTGCCATTGTAATCGGTCAACGTCATAAACCGCTGGGCCATCTCCTGCACCAAATGGAAATGGCTTGGTGCCATGGCTTTTGCATCTTCTGCTCCCCAACCCTCGGCCATTAACTTGCCTACTTCTTGCTGCCGCAACTGGGTCGACTTGTACAACACCAACATGCGTGATGTGTTGACGATGGCGGCCTGCTTGGGCGTGTATACCAACGGGCTCAACCAACCGTCCTCGGCGCTGATCCCCAACACGGCCATACCACTGATCAACGCGCTCGTGTACTCACTGTCGCCCAAAAAATGGTCCAACAATGCTAACATGAACTGCAACACATGGCCCTCTAATTCCTCCTCCTGCGTCTCGTCCAACCTCTCCTCGTCGCCCTCGCCGTCCGACTCCATCTCCTCAAACCAATCCTCCTCCTGGTCCCGCCCTACGATCATCTTGATCTTTTGCAACCACATATCCTGCCTGCCACTGATGTGATACGGCGGTCTCTTTCCTTCCACCTCCACGTCGTCGTTGCGGCTGCTGACAACGGGCAACTCGTGGGTCCGCCAAATGTATGAAATAATCTCCAACCACCAATTGCTGTACCTGACCATTGTTTTTCCTGTTTGCTGCGCATTGAACGGCTTCTCGTTGCCCTTGCCACCAAACTCTCGCCGATTGATGTACATCATGGCTGGTAACCCGACCACACTTGCCTTGGACGCCTGCTGTGCCCGCCACATGACCATGCGTGCTGCCCAACATACCTCGTACAATGCGCGCTCCTTGGTCGTGGGCTTTGTCGCCATTGTTAACAACCAATCACGCTTCAACCCTTTCAAATGTCGGGCCCAACCCGCTCGATCCAACCACTTGCTAAAATCGTACCGGTCGTCGTTGGCTTGGATGGTGGAATTCTTCTTCTCTTCCAACTCCTCTAACTGGGCTGTGGCCTGGACCAACGACTCCTCAATCGCCCGGCTTACGTCCACGTCCGCGTCGCCTGTGTGCTGGGCCTCTGTGGCTGCGCTGACCTCAAACAATCGGCCCATCTTACTGGTGTTTTGGAACTTTTGGCATGACACGGTTGCCCACATGGTTCGCGTGCCTGACGGACGCCCTGGCTTCGGCCGACTGTCCCCCTTCCAACCATGCTCTTGTCGACAATGCTCTTGGATACGTTTGATGCTACGATTAACGTACGGGCACTGCTGGCAACGCAATCCGTCGTGGTACACCGGCAAATGGGGCAACGGGCTGGACTCTGGGCTGGGGTAAACAACCTCGTCTTGGGTCATGGCCCATTGTTGCAATGATGCCTCTGCCTGTACTACCTCGACGATTTCCCAACGTGTCCTGCGAACATATTCCTGATGCTTGGTGTCTAAATGGGTCTTCAACTGGGATTTAATAACACCCTGTTGGTGGCTCTTGCATACGGCGATGCGCTGTGCTGGCAAATACTCAAAAATGCTGGTAAACTGCTCCATTGTATTAATCTACATAGACAATATATACTCTATAAAATTGCCCTTTCTCTTCCTTATATGGTTGCAATCCTCGCGGTCGTTCTAACGGAAATTACTGTACTTCAATGAACTTTCTTTTTGTGATGCCTTGTCTATCACGCTGTCGGACTCTCCCCCGGGCACTTTGTATGGTGTCTCGAAACCCTAATCTTGGCATTGTTACTCAACTCAAACGCGCACGGCCTACCCTAACAACCACGAAAACCATTACACTTTTCATTAAATATCTCACGACATACTTGTCCAATCGTCATGAAAGTTGGTTCAATCAACGCAACGGAGTTAGATGCATTAGACTGTGAAGTTGCAGCGCAATCCACGCAAGTTCAGACCTTAATCCCATTGATATTATCGACCTTAGGGATTAAGGCCCCAACTGCTAGGGTTTTTCAGGGGATTAACCCCAAAAACGACCTTAATCCCTTCGGTCTTTGCTGTTAGCTAATCCCTACTATCCTTCCTCCTCTATACTATATTATATTACTTTACTCTTCTAACTCTTAACTCTATAAAACTACTTACTAAATTCCTACTATCTTTCCTTCTCTATCAAAGCGGTTAGCGAATCCCTCTTATCTTTCTCTTTTTATACTACATTATATTACTTTACTCTCTTCCTTCTTAACTCTATAAAACTACTTACTAAATTCCTGCTATCTTTCTCTCTCTATACTATATTATATTACTTTACTCTCCTAACTCTTAACTCTATAATAGTACTTCGTAAATCCCTACTATCTTTCTCTATTAAAACTATATTATATTGCTTTACTCTCCTAACTCTTAACTCTATAATAGTAGTTAGTAAATCCTTACTATCTTTCTCTTATAATACTATATTATATTACTTTACTCTCCTCTTTCTTATCCCTATAAAACTACTTAGTAAATCTCTACTATCTTTCTCTCTTAATACTATATTATATTACTTTACTCTACTCTTTCTTACCTCTATAAAAGCGGTTAATAAATCCTTACTATCCTTTCCTCTCTATACTATATTATATTCCTTTACTCTTCTAACTCTTAACTAAATAATAGCTGTTAGTAAAACCTTACTATCTTTACTCTCTTAACCCTTAACTAAATACTACTACTTACTAAAACCTTACTATCTATCTCTCTTAATACTTTATGCTACTACTTTACTCTTATTTTTTAATACTAATTAATCCTACTTACTAGAACTTTACTATCTATTTACTAAAATACTAATACTTTATTTTACTCTCTTTTAACTCTATAAAACTACTTACTAAACTCTACTATTTATTTCTCTCTATACTTTATCTTATTACTTAACTCTTTTCTTTCTTAACTCTATAATACTACTTACTAGAACTTTCTTATCTCTCTATACTATATTTTATTACTTTACTTTCTTTTTTTTTATAAAACTAGTTTCTACTTACGCCTTTACTACTTACTATATACTTTAATTATTCTTTTAAACTTTAAAACTATTCTTACTATTCTATTCTTTTTAAATTCTTTACCTTCTTCTAATATCTTAGATTAAATTACTTTACTTACTTCTTTATTTTTTCTATTTAAACTACTTACCTATTCTCTACTTTTCTTCTAATATCTTATGTTAATTAACTTTACTTTCTTTTTTCTTCCTCTTCTTTAAACTAATTACCTATTCCTTACTCTTTTTTTTTAATATTTTAAATTAAATTACTTTACTTTCTTCTTTAAAAATATAATATAACTATTTTATAGCTTTTATTTACTCTAAAATACTAATTATATAATATTTTATTTTATTATAAATACTATATAAATCTTATCTATTTCCTTCTTTCCTTTTCTAAGATACTATATATAATAGTAGCTACTCCTTTACTAGTAATATACTTAAAAATCCGCCTATCTTAATATACTTCTCCTATCTATCTACTTAGCTCTTTCTTACTATCTACCTGCCCTTAATATCCTACCTCTTAAAGCCTACTATCTTAAATTCCTCTACTTACCTCTAGCCTTACTTTTACCTCTACTGCTGCTTATAGCCTATATAGTACTGCTATTGCTACGTTTAGCTATACGCAATCTACCTACCTCTTACCCTACTCTCTACTGCAGAGACGCTCTAGTAGTCCGCACTTCTAGTACGTTTAAACCTCTCTACTGTATTGTACCCTCTTCTGCAGCTCCTCTATCTCCTGTAACCTCTCCTGCCTAAGTCGCGGACACTGCCACAGACTATGTACTACCGCCTCGCGCTCTCTCTGCTTAATCTCCTGCTCGGCCTACTGCTTAGCCTGCTGCTTAGTCTGCTACTTAGTCTACTGCTTAGCCTGCCGCTTAGCCTACTGCTTAGCTTGCTGCTTAGTCTGTTGCTCTACCTCTTCCTCTACTTACTACCCTGCCTTATACTCCTCCTTCTCCTCCTTCTCCTCCTCCTCCTCCTCCTCCTCCTACTGTACTACCGCCTTACTCTCCTCCCTCCTAAATACTTTATATAATATACCCTAGCAGTATAGACACGTCGTCTGCGATAGCTTATTAAGCTTCGCCTGTACTACCTACTCCTGCCTCGCCTGTACTTGCTCCTCGTCCTGCTACTGTTTCTGCTCTCTATACTTCTGCTCCTTATAGTTATTACAGAACGCTATCTCTACGCCTTCTGCTGCCCTGTTAGCTGCGCCGCCTACTCCTGTATCTGCTCTTACCTATAGCTGTCTGTAAGATAATCGCCTACTATCTATATACTAACTTATTACTACTCTTTAAGAGCCTACTATACTAATAAACGCGTCTATTACCTCGCTATCGTTTATTAGTTACTGCTCCTTAGCCTCTGCCTCTGCCTCTGCCTCTGCCTTAGCCTTCTGCTACTACTGTCCTTACACTACTAGAATTACTGCCTTGCCTACCCCTTACGCTCGCCTACTCTCCTGCACGAAATTAACTATCTCTTACAGCCTCTCTACATGTAGCGTAAAGAGTACTTGCGTGATATCTACTCCTACTCTAAGCGCTAACGTGCACGTAATTAGCCCTCCTAACTGCCTCTACCTCTCTAGTACCTCTGCGCGCTTAGGTATGCCTGCGTAGTACACTACGCAGCCTAGCTGCCCTGCTAGCTGCTTATACAGCGCCTTGCTGCGACAGTATACAACCCCTTTTACTCTTACTACCTCTCGTCCTCCTGCTACCTCTGCTACCTGCGCGCTACTAAGTAACCTTACCTTATCTATTAGCCTGCGCGCGAGCTCTATAGCTGTCTCTTATAGCTCTACCTTACGCCTGCAGCGAAATACTATGTACTGCGTCCTACGTTACTGCGTTGTCTCTGCGCGGATAATTATTACTCTGCGCATTAATATTACCTCCTGTAGCTGCCTCTCTTGCGACAGCAGTAGCATAGCTATAAGTAGTACCTGCTAGTATAGTAGTAGCTAAAGATCCTTTAGCCTCTACAGCTTTATCTGCTATAAGTCTGCTGTAATAATAACATGCAACTTATTAACTACTACCTGCTGTAGCACTCTCTGCTGTGTAAGTAAGCTAGCGTATAAGAGAAACTGCCTGCTGCTACTCCCTACGTAATTAGCGCTAACTACTATAATAGTAGCTAGCGTCTAGCGGTTCTGATAGTCGCCCTTAATCCCTGCCTTCTACTTAGCTACCTTAATACCTGCCTGCCTAAGCTGTATAAGCATATCCTAGATTAGTGCGAAATATAGTATAACAAAGATTATAATACTACCTATCTCTGCCTTCTGTTCTGCCTGCTGCTGCTTAAGTACTGCTAGAGTAAATGCGAGTAGCGTCTTACCTCCGCCTGTTAGTAGTACTACTACTAAGCAGACTAAGCCCTCATACAACAGCCTGTAGTGCGATCTCCTATATAGCTAACTTATACTTAACTAGATAATTAGCTGAGAGACAGAGCACCTGTTGAATAGCGTCCTCGAGCCCTCTCCTCTCCTTATTGCCCTTGCCTTAAGCAGATACTACTGCTACAGCCGCAGGACCCTCCTTACCTACCCTCGCCCTCTTCTGCCTGCGGCTGTGCTCGCTACTATCCTGCGCCTGCTTAGTAACGCCTCCCCCCTGTTTCTGCTTTAATACCTGCTTCTCCTACTACTTTTCTGCCCCTGCCCCTGCCTCTGTAAAGCTAAGAAACGCGTGCTACGTACAGCTTAGCGTGCGGAACACGTTAATTGACTGCGCGCTGAGCCCCTGCACTAGATTAGCCTGCACAGCGTACGCTACTATACTAATTGCTGTTGTCTGCCTATTCTGTAGCTTGAGCGGATCCTCGCTATTATCCTCGCTGCCTGCCTCTACCTCCTCTGTTATCTTACCTTAAGCTATTGCCGCGCGATAGCTAGCAGTAAACCGCTCGCCTACTACCTCCCTCCCAATCCCTACAGTAGTATGGAAGTAGTTCTGCGTCGTTAACCGCGTGCCCAGCTAGGCTGCTAACTCAGCCGCTATTACACGCGTTAATTATTCTGTTTCCTATAGGCCCTGCTTATTAGCCTAGAGGTAGTTAGTCGTGTGCGCTGATGCCTGCTTCCCTAGCCCGCTGAGTAGCATTGCCCGCAGTAGCCGTGCGTAGAGCAGGTACGCCGCAATTAGCTGCCCTACCACCTCTGGCAAGAAGCGCGCGACTACCTTTAGCTAGTCCTACTGCGCCTGCGTCTTGTAGTAGCGCGTTACTAGCGTCACCTGCCTATTAATTACGTAGAGATTACAGTCCTAGAGCACCCTATTGCGCCACTGAACTGATAGCAGCTTAGGCCCGCGCGCTAGCTGGCCGCATATAATATGGACAGCGAGGCAGAGCAGGTTAAGAAAGCGATTAATCTAGCGTAGGTGCTGCTGTACCCTGCGTACATTCTACTGTACTAGCTGCTGGTTGCCCTGCTAGTTACCCTGCTGGTTGCACTGCTAGTTGCCCTACTAGTTGTCCTGCTGCTCGTCCTGCTGCTCGTCCTGCTGCTCGTCCTGCTGCTCGTCCTGCTGCTCGTCCTGCTGCTCGTCCTGCTGCTTGTCCTACTACCTATCTACACCTCCTCTCCGCTTATATAAGCGCTGTGCTACTAGTAGAGTTAATAGCTGCTGTAGCATCTCCTGCTTACCCTCCTAGAGAAGTCCTACTAATAGAAACAAGAGCCCGCGCTGTACTATAGTTACGTCGTCCTAGATTATAGTAAGATTAATACCTTAATACCTACTACCTACCTCCTAATCCTAGAGTACCTGCTCCTACAGTATCTTAGCTGTATTAGCTACAATCCCCTGCGCTATCGCGCGGAATCGCCCTAGTTTAACTAGCCTGCCCTTAATAAAGAACGTCTGTCAGTCTACTAACTACTACATACTACCTGCGATGCTACCTAGCGTGCGCAGCGAGATAAACTTAGCGTACGCTAGTAGGCTTAGCATTATGCTTATTAGGCTGTGCGAGCCGTCTACGAGGTGCCTAGCTCGCTTCTGCAGTAGTACCTGCGTCTCTATAGCGCCTTGATTACTGCGCTGCGCAGAGGGCAGGAAGGCCTCAGCTGCTATTACCCTTACGCAGTACACAAGCGAGCTAAGCAGTGTTGAATACTCTGCTGCCCTACGCAGCCGCAGCGTCTCTAGATTAATACCTAGCACGGTAAGAAAGTATATAACGCCGCTCTTAAACAGCTAGTGGATAACCTCCTAGCAGATTAGCTCCTTAAACGGGCGCAGCACGTACTTCCGCTGATCTTAAGCTACCTGGCTGTCGCTGCTATCCTGGTGGTACGAGAGAAGCTTCTAGAGCCTCCTAGCTGCTAGCCTCTGCCTACTATGCTAGGGGAATAGGCGGGCGATATGCTGCAGTCCGTGCTCTGCCTCTGCCTCGGCCTCGTCCTGCTGCTGCTGCTGCTGCTGCTGCTGCTGCTCCTCCTCTATAGCGACTAGGCGCAGGCAGTAGCAGAGCAGACGAGCCTACAGCCTGGCCGCGCGCTGCTGGCTCTCCTTATTCTGTATCTTAGCCAGCAGCCGTACGTCAGGCTTATGCGCCTTAGCACTACGCAGCTAGCGCAGCGTATCGATCGCAAGCGTGCTGAGGCCCTGTACCGCCTGCTCTACTAGCTGCTCTACTGCGGCTACTAGCTGCTGCAGCGCAGGCTTGTCGTCGCCTGGCAGCCGGATCGCGTAGGCCAGCAGCCTCTAGTTAGGATAGGCCTGCAGGTGCTCCTCCTAGCGCGTCCTCTTAATCCAGCCTGTACAGTCCTTAGCGGCTGTCTCCTCTGCGATGCGAACTATGGCCTCGCTATCGTCGCGCTTAAGGGCCTGCCAGCTTAACGTGAGATGAGCTAGCGCCTCCTGCTGCTGTTGCTGCTCTGTCTGCTGTCGCCCTGCCTGCTGCTGCCCTGCCTGCTGCTGTTCTGCCTGCGCCTGCTGCTTAGCTGCCTCCTCCTCCTCCTGCTCCTCCTCCTCCTCCTGTACAATAAAATAGCGAACGTAGCGCCGCTCGCGGAAGAAGGTCTGTACCTTAACAGCCTTCTATAGCTGCGTTACCTGCTCCTGATACAAGGCAGCTAAGGCAGACGACTAGCGCATAAGCTTAACGCTATGTTACTAATTAATATGCTGCTGCATCTTCGCGCGGCTTGTACTAATAAAGCTACAGACGCTACTGCTGTTGCTGCTGCTGCTGCTGCTGCTGCTGCTGCAGAGGAACCCGTCCTACGCCGGCCTGAGCGCCTTAATAGGGCTGCTGTAGGGCGCTAGCTAGGCTACCTCTGCTAGCGCAAGGAGCGCGAAATCCTAGTATAAGGCAAGCTGCGCTCTCTGCGCTGCTGCATGCATGCTATAGTACTCCTTAAGGTGCCTATTAAGGCTATTATATAGAACGCGTAGTTACGCGTCTAGGAACGCGATTTATGCTCTAACGCGTTACGCGTAGGTACTAGCTAATCTAGGTTAGAGCACTAGCTAAGAAAGGTTTAGTCGCAGAATAAAGGGGGCGGACGCATTCTTCTAGGTGTTCTCCTTCTGTTTCGTAAGATTAGCGAACGCACGGGGCAAGAGAAAAAAGGGGCAGACCTCATAGTTCTGGGGATCCATATGCCTGGCTTCTATAATATTATTAATAGTTACTAAGAATAGTGCGAGAACTTAAGTTAAGATAATAGTACAGGGCTAATTAAATTATAGAGTAATGCTACACACTTCCTACAGAAACTAAGGGAGAAGTAGCCTAACGTATAATAGATAAAGCAGCTATATAAATAAGGTAAAGTAAGGATTTTAGATCTACGCCTGCCTTATAGCTTAACTAGACTATCTACTATTAAATAATAAACTATGCTGCCTTAGTACGTAAAAGTTAATAATAATATAGAAACTATAGAGGTTCCTAAGATAGGCAGCTACTAATTAATTATAACTACTTATTAGCATCTTACTAAGGCCCTATACACGCCCTCTAGTTACCTAAATAAATATAGAGGTATTAAATAGCTTTTCTTAGGAGCTACGTAACCTATTTATAGTTATCTTATCTCACAAGCTGTAGGTAGCCTTATTAGGTAGGATAACCCTGTTATTTAAGACGCTATACACGATATCTTTAACCTAGATATAAGTACCTATAAAGATATTATAGCAGAAATCTAAGCTAGCTAAAAAGAGACTGTAAGGATAGTAAAACGTTACTAGGAGATTATTAAGATATATAAAGAGGCTGCGTATTAATTAGATAGTAATATTCCTTCTTAGTCCTACTTCTTTAATAAAGGAAAGTACCTAGCTTAGATAAGTAAATAGTACGTTTATAATAGAGAGGTTAATAAGGATATAGCCTTATCGCAACTCCTTAACGAATTAAGCTAAGAGGAATAAGCTTAGCCTAATACGCTTAACTAATAAATAGTGTCTTTAAGCGTTCGTCGCCCTTATAGTAGAACCTTGCTAGCAGGTTTACTATTAAGCCCGTTAAGTTCGCCTGTAAGCATATTACCGCTAACTCCTCGTCCTACTAGGCTTTCTGTTACCTATAATAAGCTTTATAAGGACCTACCGCTAACAACTAGGCCTACTAGGAAGTTAACTTAGCAGCTAGGAAGGAGCGAGGGAAGTAAGGGGACTTAGCGCAGCTAGCAGATTTAGAGCTAAAAGGTTAAGTAAATCTAAGAGACAGAGGATAAGGAGTAGGAGATATAAGGAGATAAGGCGTAGGTTAGGGGACAGTCTAAGATCTCTTTCCTTTATAGTTATTTATATTCTATCTTAGGTTAAGTTAACCTTTTTCCTTTATTATTTTCTTTTATTTTACCTCTTATAATAAGATGCTAAGCTTTATAGGGTAAAGCTCTTAAGTAGGGGAAGTATGTGCTAATACACTTAGTAACGTAGTTACTAAGGGCATCTTAGCTAGGATTAGGTAGGCTTAGCTAGGAAATCTAAGTATAAAGGTAGATAGATAGGACCTCCTTAGGAGGCATTAAATCTACTAAGTATTACCTACGCTGTACTGTTAAGTCCTGCTTTAACAGAGTTTCGATCATTCAATTCACCGTTGCCTATCTACCCTTGTCTACCTTGTTACTCGTCCCCGCACCTCACCATCTCAACCAACACGAGATGCTCAGTTGCTTCCACTGCGCGCAAGGCTACCATCAAAAGGGAGAAGTTAGCTGAGGCCTCTGTTCCTGCACAGTATAACACTATTTTTTGCTAATTTTAGATATTACCCTTACAGTAGTGTACACCTAGGGGAGGACTGTAACAAAAAGCTTAGTAGCGCTGCAGCTAGTAATAAAATCTAGGCAGATAAGCTTATTAACACTTATGCAGATCTAGTTACTTATTTATAAAAATAAATACTATAAGCTTAGTAAAAATAAGCTTACTATACTAATATGTTGGCGGGCAGCAGGCAGGAGGAACTAGGTTGATTCCTATCAAGTGAGACACAAGGGAACTATATACCCTGTGGATGTGTCAGATACAAGCGAGGGTACGCGATACTGTATTGTAGTACAAAGCTCGGGTGTAACCACTTGGCACACACACTCTCCATAAGAGGAGAAATAGGGAACACAGAATAGATCAACCACGTTCATCATCAAAATTCATCAAAGATAAAGCTAAATAGTCCTTGAATCTGACAATTAAGAGTCTCACTGCCTCAACCTTGCGCTAGAGCAATGGCGCAAGCAACAAACTGCGATTTCGATATTATCCTGACAGATTACATGACTTGGAAGCCTTGGTACGAGCAGCTGGAGACCAGATGCCTATCTCTTAAGGTCTGGCACCTCGTCGACCCTTCGAGCGATGCTGCGCCGAAGACAGAGCCGACCCCTCCGACCGAGCCAAACATTGAAATGTATGAGAAACGAGCGGCGATCGGAGACCGACCTCCAGCGAACCCATCTGATTTAACGAATGGCGGACAAACCGCTTTTAAAACCGATGTTGATTACTATAAGACGCGACTTGACTCGTACAAAGTCGCAGCAACAAACTATAAAGATGAAGATGCAAGGTTAGATAAGCTGTCGGTCTACATCCAAGCAACAGTCTCTGTCCACCTAAAGAAGACATGCTGCAGACCAAAGCTCTCAATCCGAGAATGGGTAGCTAGTCTAAAGAGCACTGTCGGCATCGACGATGAAGAAGAACAACTGCGCGCTCGGGATCGATACATTGCAGCCTTAAAGCCAATGAGACAACCAACGCATTGGGACAGCTGGCTGACTGAGTACGATCACGCAGCAACTATCGCAGAGACTGAAGAGATTGGAGAAGTCCAAAAACTCAATCATGTAATACAAGACTTCCTGAACGCAGTCAGCAAGGTCAGCCCTAACTGGGTGCCATCATTCCAAGACCAAGGAAGACGCGAGCCAGGAATGAACCGAAAAGAAATGATGAAACGCTTCCGAGACCACATGAGCTTATACTACCCAAAAGGGAGACAGCAGAAGGGCGCTTTTGCTGCAAGTGAAGCTTCATATCTCGCTGGCAGTGGTGAATCCACCCAGGACACGGACAGGGACGCCTCTCTCGTGCCCGATAGCGCATCATCTGACCAACCTAAACAGGGGTCAAGGAGGAAGTCCTCGTCAAAAAAACGCCCAGCTGGTCATTCGACCATATCCAAGCAGTCTCAGAATTGGGATAAAGCGGCAGCTGGAGGCACAAAATGCCCTGCTTGTGGACTACGCCATCTTCTAGCCAACTGCCTCTATATTGATGATAACAATGCCCCAGACTGGTTCAAGCCGAGGGAATCAATATCAGAGCTGGTAAAGCTACGCCTACAATACGATCCTGATGTACAGGAACAAGTAAGGGCATTGAAAAGACAACGAACACAAACACCAAGCTTCAAGAACTCTCACACTCCTACGCCTGAGATATCTGCTGACTGACTTGAAGGTCGGAAGATTACAACCATTAGTGCTGCGTTCAACGCTGCATCTTTCCAAGCCGAGCATTTAGACTACCCACTAAGACACTCCTTCATCCTAGACTCGGGCTCGACGATCCACGTCACGAACGACCGATCTCGACTTCGAAGCCTGCGTCCTCCCGTTACGGCAGATTACATACTGGCTGGGAACACACGAATTTTGATACAAGGATATGGAACAGTGTGGCTCAACCTAAGAGGGCCATATGGACCAACAAGGCTCGTGCTGAACGATGTGGCATGGTGTCCAGAGATCCTATGCAATCTAGTCTCATTCAGATTGCTTAGACAACAGGGCGTGTGGTGGGACAATAAGAATGAGCCTACGACTCTCAAGAAGCGAGACGACTCAACAATCGCATGCCTAAAAGAAGCACATGGACAATGGATACTCGAGCAAGAAGACGAGATGCAGGCAGCATTTCACATAAGAACAATCAATCCTCGATCAAAGCGAGCACCACAGAAAGCTGACGCGATGCGCTGGCATAAACGCATGGGACATCCAGGGCCGGCAGCTATCGAACACCTAGTCCAGCAATCTGAGGGGGTGCGCATTAAGGGAGTTACAACAGTCAAGTGCGACGCGTGCGGAAGAGCCAAAACTAAGCGGCAAATACGACGCACACCTCGATCAAACCACGAAGGCCCAGGAGAAAGACTAGCTATTGACTTCCATTCTTATGAGGAGGGAAGCTCAACGAAGGAGAAGAGTCAAATGCTCGTCACTGATCGATACTCCGGTTTCCTATGGGACTTTTACTTCAAGGACAATCGACTTGGGAAGTCAATCATCAGGTTACTAGATATTATTGTCCAGTTCCTGAAGAAGCAGTACAACATTACTGTTAAAGTGATCGAATGTGATGGTGAGATTGCAACTACGAAGCCGGAGGTAGCACGATGGTGTACCGCGCAAGCAATACGACTCGAACCTTCAGCTCCAGATACCCAAGCACAAAACGGTGGTGCTGAACGCTCAGGGGGTGTAGTCAAAGATAAATCTCGCGCGATGAGGCTAGACGCAAACTTGCCGTGGGAGCTGTGGCCAGAGATTACACGAGCAGCGGTGTATCTATACAATCGAACGCCGAACTACTCGAATCATTGGAAGTCACCGTACAAAGTCTTCTTCACATTTGCAGCTCTCCGAAACGGTATCGTCACAACACCTCAAAAAACCGAACCTGGCACACCTAAAAGCATATGGCTGCAAGGCCTTTGCCTTGACTGATGACACTCTTCGAGGCAAATCACGACTCCAACGTCTTGATCCGCGAGCTTGGATTGGATACCTAGTTGGATATCGATCGTCCAGTATCTACAGGATCTGGATTCCAACGATGGGCAAGGTGATCAGCACTCGAGACGTAGTGTTCGACGAAGACACGATATTCAACGGGAAGACAGAAGACATTATGGACAATCTCATGCACAGCACCTTGAACGAGATAGCTGCATGGGTGAGATCCGCTGAGCTTCCAGAACCTACCTACGATCAACCAGAGACTGAAACGTTCTTTGAAGATGATACAACACAGGATACTGAGCCAACCCAAGAATATGATAGCCCAGGATACCGCCAAGGGAGGAAGACGGGGTACAGCTATCCTACGCCACCAGCGACTCCACCGCCGGTAGCTCTGCTTGCGCATCTGCTAGCAGGCGCTTATCAGGAAGACACTCAGGACTCAGATGCCTCATCAAAGACCGTCCCATGGAAGGCCGCATTCATGGCTGGGACACAGGCTGGGAACATTGGAACGTACGAAGGCAAGCCAGTAGATAAAGCTCAAATGAACCGAATGCTGGCACAAGGTCTAAGGCCTCATCTCAACCAACTTCCACCGCCGCCGTCAACCCAGAGGCAGATAGAAGAACATCCACTCAGAGACTACTGGAAGGAAGCCCAGAGAGAGCATCTTAAGAGTCATGAGCAGATGAAATCATGGTCTGAAGTGCCCGTAAAGGAAGTAAAAGCAAAGGGTCAACAGATCTTAGACTGCATGTGGGTGTATACCTACAAGCTCGACAAGGACTATCGCTTCAAGAGCTGTAAGGCGCGATTAGTCGTCCGAGGAGACCAACAGAGAAATATTACTTCTCAGGAAACCTATGCAGCTACTCTCGCGAGCCGGTCGTTTCGAATGCTGATGGCGATCGCTGCTCATTTTGATCTTGAGCTCAAACAGTACGACGTCACGAATGCTTTCGTTCATGCAGCAATGTACCGAGAGATCTACATGAGAATGCCACATGGCTATCGGAAGCCTGGGACAGTTCTGCAAGTCAACAAGGCCTTATATGGGCTCCGAATATCACCAGTCCTCTGGCAGAAGGAATTCACATCAACCCTCAAGAAACTGGGCTTTCAGAGCGTCCCTCACGAGCCATGCTGCCTAATTAAAGACGGAATTATCATATTCTTCTATGTCGACGATATCATTCTTGCATACAGCAAGCAGAAGGAGACTGAAGCCCGGCAAGCAATCCAACATCTTAGAGACAAGTACTCAATAACTGGCGGAGATGATCTTCAATGGTTTCTTGGAGTTGAAGTCATCAGGAGCCGAGAGCAGCACAAGATCCAGCTATCACAAGCAGCATACGCGGACAAGATCAGCCGTTTAGTCGACAGAAAGGATATCCGACACGACACTCCAATGGCGGCCATTGAACCCAAGCCTCGGGAAGGCCTGGCTACTCTTTCAGAAATCAACAAGTACCAGCGCAAGATTGGATCTCTAATGTTTGCAGCTGTGACTACTCGTCCAGACATTGCATTCGCGACGTCACGACTAGCACGCTTTCTGATGAATCCGGGACAGGAGCATCATGATGCAGCCGATCGAGTTCTCCTCTACCTGCAGAGCACCAGAAATCGAGCGCTCGAGCTCGGCGGAGATAGTCGACTGGAAATCGCAAGCGACGCCTCTTTTGCCGATAACACACTAGACAGAAAGAGCTCACAGGGATATACAATCAAGTTGTTTGGTGGCTTGATAGCTTGGAAAGCAAGCAAGCAAGATACAGTCACAACCTCGACGACAGAAGCTGAGCTTCTTGCGCTATCACAAGTTGCAAAAGAAGCTATATTCATATCACGACTACTCAAGGAATTGCAAATCAAACTGCCTGAGGACACAATCACGATACAATGCGATAACACTCAAACCATCCGGCTAATCAATGAAGAGGTCTCACGGTTGCAAACTAAGCTCCGGCATGTAGACATTCACAATCATTGGCTGAGACAGGAAGTGTTAAGAAGAAGTATTCGGGTCATCTATGTCCAATCGGCTGACATGCTAGCTGATGGCTTTACAAAGGCGCTGCCAGCAAATAAATGGGCACGATTTCTAAGCCAAATGGGCCTTGTAGAGCGCACAGGAAGCAGAGATCTAACAGCAGCACCCCTTGAAGAGATCCAAAGCCAAATTGAGAAGCTAGAGATCGAACAGGCGTAGCTAGACGGTGATCGATGCTTCTTGTACACGACCTCTAGATTCACTAGAAGACAACGGAAGTATTTCTTTTCCAGCTTGAAATGGTTTCCAAGCTGAGGGGGTGTGTCAGATACAAGCGAGGGTACGCGATACTGTATTGTAGTACAAAGCTCGGGTGTAACCACTTGGCACACACACTCTCCATAAGAGGAGAAATAGGGAACACAGAATAGATCAACCACGTTCATCATCAAAATTCATCAAAGATAAAGCTAAATAGTCCTTGAATCTGACAGGATGCTTATATAACAGAGCACGTGAGGAGCTAACCGTGTTGGCTAACATAATACCTCTTACTAGTTAGTACTAAATTACACTATTAGAAAGTTTAAAATAAGTAGCTTATTAATTATTTTTTTAATTATTAGTAAATAAGCTTTAAAGGCTGCTAAAAATATAAGTGGTAGTACCTAATTATATAGACTAGCTACCTAAAACCTACTTAGCACCTTACAGCTAAGTACTCTAATAATTATAATACTTATCTATTCTATTAGAGACAGCCTAATAAGCCTAAGCTACCTACTTATTATATACCTCTAGGTTAGTTACTACTTAATAAGGATTGGCTAGCTGTAGAAGAGTACTTTAGCGGCAACAAGGGTACCTAAAATTACTGTAACTTACGCGTCTTAGCCTTAATTAGCGCGACTTTAGCTTAATTTACGTGTCTTTAGCTTTAATTTACTTACCTTTAGCCTTACTCAGTGTAGCGCGCCTTACTTTACACGCTATATCTAGAGCCTTTATAACTAAATAAAAATTATAAAGGTTACTCTTATATATATTATATAAAAGTCTTTAAGTTCTATTTTCTTATTATAGAGTAGAAGTATTAAAAGATACTTTAGAGCTTAGTAATTTTATATAGGAAACTATTTAGATTTACTAAGTTAGAGTAACTTAGTTGTGAATAGTTTTCTTGTGTTTATATCTTTTTTTTTTGTTTTTGTCTCTAGTTCAGAGGCCCTCACTATTTTGGAGGGGGGAGGTCGTGTTAGGGTTTAATTCTTCCAAGTTACTAGACGCAGGTGAAAGGTAACTGTTACCTTTTACCTTTCACCTAGCTGGATAGCTAGATCGGGACTAGCCTGATCTAGCTCATGTATTTAGGCAGCACCTCTCTCCCGAATGTAAGAGGTATCTGCTATTTTGTCCACTTCTTTTAAATAGAGGTACTCTCAACCAGACCGTCCCAACTGTGCGTGTCGACTGCCTCACAGAGATTGTGTGTTGTGTCATTGCAACATGTTGCAAACTCAGCATTAAATCTGTTGCCGTATTTGTCAATGAGTCAGTATTCATTTCCTACTGCACATTCGAATGCCATTGTTAGATAGGAGTCAAATACTAATAACTGGTGTTTACTTTAGGGATGGATGTTCACGACATGTCGACTATGCCGACGAAGCGATAAATATCGGAAGCATAGGGTGCTCGGCAGGCAGTCCGTTTCTCAACATAGACCGCCCTATCTCGAAAGCGACTTCCGTTGGTGCTCAAGCTATACACCTAGGCTATGGCTACCTCAGCGAGAATGCCGCCTTTACTCAAGCCACACGAGATGCGGGCCTTATCTTCATCGGACCCAGCGTGAAGGCAATGTCAACTCTAGGTGATAAACGAAGCTCAAACGCCGTCAGCAGAAGTATCTTACTAACACCCGGCACCATGGTTACGAAAAGAAACGATTGTTGATGGAGCAGGATACTGAGGCTATAGTAGCCTATATAAATAAACCCACAGCGTACGGCTTTCCACCCACAAAGGTAAGGGTGCGTACTTTTATAGAGGAAGTGGCCGGCGAGACTCCTAGGAAAAAGTACCTGGCAAAATTCCTAAAAAGAAACTCTTACCGGCTTCAATCTGGGTACTCGAAGTCCTTCAACATCAAGAGAAAACGTGCCGGCAATTAATACTACATTGAGCCTTTCTACACACGATTAGAACAACAACTTCAGCCGTATTAGATTCAGGCACGCAACCATACAATTTTGATGAGAAAGGATCTCTACCTGGGATTGATAGGATCTTCACAAAAGAGCTCTGGGAGAGAGGTAAACTTAAAGGGGCGGGTACAGATGGCAATCGAGAGTAGATTACCCTACTGGCATGTATATGTGCCGACGGCAGCTGGGTGCCCCCCAGCTCTCATCTATCCAGCTGAAAACATTGCGCTTATGGATTCCTGGGTACATGGCTTCATTCCAGCAGAGAAAGTCTGCTATTTTACGAGCTCTGAAACAGGGTGAACGAACGACACAATTGCTATCAGTTAGAGAGGGTATTTAATAGGGAGACGAAGGCTAAGGTACGTAATGGAAGAGGCTGGACACACCTAATCCTTGATGGCCATGGCTCTCACGTTATTCTAGGATTTCTAGAGTATTATATGAAGCACCGAATCCTAGTCGACATCCTACCTCCCCACACTCACTCATAGGTATCAACCTCTTAATTGCACGTTATTTAGTCCACTGTGCAACTGCCTACTCAATTGAGATTGATCGCTATATGCAGCAAACTCAAGGTCTCTCAGCTCTTACTAAAAGATATTTATTTAAGCTATTCTATCCTACCTGGCTTAAGAGCTTTACGGAGAAGAATATCAGGTTTTAAGCAGTGTGGGACAAGGTTTTTTAATCCAAGCGCAGTGCTATCCGCCTTTTAAAAACTATCCCTGGAAACCGCCTCAGGGCCTTCTAGTAGAGATTCTATGCTTTCTAAACTTTCTATTAAGGATAGTTAAAAAATTTGAAGATTACTAGATAGAGAAATTCCCACCCAGGCCACTGACGGCTGCTTAAAAATACGGTGTTACATCTACTTAATACGGCGGTGCTACTCTAGAGTAAGGCCTCTAGATTACGCTCTTTAATTCTAGCAGAAAAGAAGAAGGGAAAGTGTAGTACAAATCTTATAAAACTACTACGCACAGAGGACAATATTAATTAATTATTTTTTAGTCTTACTAAAGCATCTATGCTAAAAAGCTCCTCTAGCAAAAAGAGGACGCTAACAGGCTAAAGAGGAGCAGTAGAAGCTTAAAAAATAGAGCAACTCTAGAAAGGGAACAAACAGGAGTTAGCTAAGCAATTATGGCGGGAGATAAGAGAGCAGAGGAAGAGGAAGAGAGGGAGGTAGAGGCATCTGCTAAAGCTCTACTCCGAGAGGAGAACAAGGCGGCCCAATAGATCAACCGTCAACTCTAAAACAACGCCCAATTAATTAAGAAAACAACAAAAAAAAACTATAAAGAAGACTGCTAATCGTCTTGGGATTATTAAGGACATTGAGATGGAGGAGCAGGCAGTGCCTCTCACAAGAGGTAATCGGCCTCAGCGCCAGCGCCAGCTGCCAACGTACCTAGAGGACTTCGAGATTATAAGGATTGATAGCTCTACTTCCTTTGAGCATTACGCCAAAAAATCTGACGATTTTACTATTTATATGGCTCCGTACAGCCTCATTCTTGTACGGATGCGGTAAAGCGTTGCACGCGCCACTCGATTGCACGAGGTGGTGGCACCATCTGACATCCGCCCTCCTAGTGTGATTACCCCACCGCATATCCTCGTATATTTTTCGTCAATCACGACATCGAGTCACCTTTTTATGGAAAATATACAATCGTCTGCAATTCATTTTCATACACGGTAATTAATTCTTCAATATGGGTGTCATGCGCACTACCTCAGAAACAATCTTCAACTACCCTCCCGCGATATTCTACGACTTCGTCAGCAGCCCCAAGAACTGGGGCCGCACATATAAAGGCAGCGCCGGTATTACCCCGGAGGAGAAACTCAAGCTCTCGTTAATAGTGGGCGACGCATGGACCGAGAAAGTCGCCCTGGCTGAAAACACGTATTATCCAAAATGGGTCCTGAAGATCGTAGAGCGCGGCCGCAAGTTCGCCTTCCGTTGGATTAATAAGATCGGTGTTGGTGAAGATGGAACTGGAGGGGTCACGGGTTATCTGCTGGATTACGTATACGTTCACAAAGGCGGGGCATGGAATGACACTTTCACACGCAACTTGACGTGTGAGACACGGAGGTTGGTGTAACGGGCTAGGCCTATGTCCGAGGCTGCCCCATCGTGCACAGATATACGGCTCGTGCGGGTGGCTCGCGCTCGTGAACTTTATATAACCTCGCGTGGCACCTAATCCTCCCCTTTTCTTCCCATCTTGGTTGTAGATAGCATCTGGACTAGATACAGTAGCTGGAATCCAGTTACTAGAGACCGCTCACAGTTGGTCATGGCGCAGCCAGATGAGATCGATAAGTACCACACTGCGTTTGAGGAGCTGTTGGATGCGGAGCAGGGGCAGCATACTATCTTGAAGTCGTAGATGGCGCGGGGGTTCCTTATAAATGGACTTGACAATAGAAATGCAGTATATCTAGGTCTCTTGGAGCCGAGTCAGCACCTCATCAAAGATATCAACACCACATAAAAGTAGGGCCGTAAACTCTTAGATAAACTGCTGATACATGGTTCTTTGTGGTAATTCGATTGATATAGGCCTAGTACTTTGTCTGCCATCCGTTTGCGCGTTTGACTGCCCTGAGGTGTCGTGGTATTGAGGTGATGAGCTTGTAGATGAGCGAATTGGGTATTCTCTACCAACACTTTCAACGCCTCACAAAATTAATCGCACTCCTCCTTAGAGCGCCCAGTATGTTTGAGGTGTGGATAGTGCTTATGCATAAGACGTTTAAGCGCCAACTAGAGGTGTTCTATTGGGTTTAGATTGGGTGAGCCTTGAGGCCATCCCATTACCCAGATTCCATAGCTCTCTAAGAACTCGCCCGTTATATTCATTGTATGGATAGGGGCGTTATCTTGCATAAAGATCTGCCCTGGCCGGTGCTGAGGTAAGATGCCTCTCTCTCATGTATCGATGTAACTTTGAGCGCTATATCCACTACACCTAGAACTGTAGTCCCTCTCCATGATGATTAATGGACTCCTACTAACGCGCCTATCAGGGGTAAGCTAGATAGCAGCCCAGACCATCTAAGTAGGAGCTTTCGATTTATCGCTCTCAGTAATCACCTCCTTCCTCAATTTCTCAATTGGTAGCTGGAAACACCGTTTAGCGTTTACCCCAGATCCTCGAGCAACTAAGCACTCATCAGAGAACTTTACGACCGTAATTCTCCACCTAAATCCGCGATAATTCCGAGCAAACTTAAGGCGCTTAAGAGCTACCGCGCGACTAAGCCTAAGGGCGACGCTTACATTTAAAGTTCTTAAGGCCTTATGCCTATAGAGCGTAGTTTTTAAAGGGACGAGAAGCCCTGCCTCCTTTAAGAGCTTCTGGTACTCGATTTTTTGCAGTTTTCTTGCGACGCGAAATGATAGGCGCTTATCCCTACGAGAGAGCTTATAGGGCGCCCTGAGCGCTGCCAGGAGATGTTGTTTCCAGTTCGTTGATATCGTCGGATGGTGTCGCATACGCATTTTGGGGTGTGACGCGAAATTCGTCTAACTCGCGCGTGCTACAGCCAGCCTCCGTTTTGGCAATAATGATATCTCTTCACGGGATGATAATTCGAAACCCCTGCCGCGATTCCAGCTTATTATTGCCCAAAGGAACGGCGTCGTGGCATTCTTGTGGTAGTGTTTGAAATTTGGGGGTGCATCGCGAAACTTACGCGGGGTGGCTTGGCGAACCATACTTTTGTCCTAGTACTACTTACTGTACATGAGAGGAACGCCAACACTACCTATTCCATATCCGCTTCTAAGCACCATCGCGAGAGGCGGGGACAAGTCATACAAACTCTGAAACCGTCACCACACCCGGACGCATATAGCCTATCCAAAGGGCATGATGCGAAATTTCGACGCAGCAAAGAACAAAGCCTTACCCTCTCTCTGCAATCCTATCACCGTGAAAATCCAATATTCCAACTGGGCAATGCGCCAATAGCAAGACTCTAAAAGCACTGAGTATTATTCTCGTCCATGGCAAAAGTCGCGTCCATGACCGGTCCCACGTCGAACATGAAGCTATTCATGAACACCTCACTCTCCCCCCAGCCTCCCATCGAAAATGGGGGCATTGAAAACGCTGCAAGGCCCCCCGACGGCGGGTCCTTGGACATCGTGGGCACGCCACGTCGTGCGCGGAAAATGCTGCTCAATCCAGTGCCCTCCACCAGTCGGGATAGGGTAGAAATCATGACTGTTGATATGGGATAGTACTTCTGCACGTCTTCTAGTGTATCTAAGAGCGAGCGCAGCCACTGGACGTCCTTGTCGCTGTTGGCGGTGTTTGCAGGGGATAGGGATAGTATGTGCGAGATGAGCGCCGCGGAAGCCACGTACATGTTGTCCAGCATGATGGGTATTATTTTCTCGACACCGTAGATCTGTTTGTACGTCCGTATCAGCTTTGCGACACGCACGGCGCTCTGGTAGATGATTCGCGCCGATTGTGATTGACGCAGCCAGCTTTCGTGCTCTGTGCTATGTTGGGCATTGGTACCCTTGAACTCGCTGCGCCATTCTTGCCGTATACGGATTGCGTTCCGATGAAGAACGATACGAAGGCTACAGTGCTGAATGTTGAGGCCACACGCGCAGGCTTCAAGATCAAACACGCTGCCTTCTTCGTACCGCAGTCGTGTGGGTAGGTGCTGGAAATAGGCATCAAGTTCGGCGTCTAGCTCGGATAAAAGTTGGTCGTATGCATTGACGTGAGCCCAGGGCGACGAATTCAGAGTTTCGGTGACTTTTGCAACTAGAACGCAAAGCGAAACCCAGGCGTCCAGCTCCTCTGGTATAATGACATCCTTTGCGGCGAGACGAGCTGTGCGGAGGAATCCTAGTGATATTGAACTGGGCCTCCCAAGGTTGAGGCTCCATAGTTGGTCGTAGACGAATGATGTAAGAAAGACTGAATGTCTGCTGGCTAGGTCGACTGAGCCAAGCCGATTTTCTTTTGTGTTCTCGTGAAGACCAAGGTCATATAGTGATCGGCAAGCGATACCTAATTCATCCATTCAGTCGAAGTAGACATGGTTGATATGCAGGGTGCTTACCGCAGTACATCCAGCCTAGCCTGTCACGACCCCTGGTAGCCTCGTAGTCACCGAGTAGCAGGAAGCCTTGCATGGAAGCAACGTTGAGATACTCCAGCTCGTACAATACCTCTGCTCTTGCACGTTCTAGGAATCGCTGGCCCAGCTCTCGCATCGAGCTAGAGGTGCTTGTCCTTGTCGCACAAGCCAACAAGGCACTTTCCAGAAATGTCGAGTAATACTGAGATCTCTTGCCAACAGCTCGGTCAGCCATGAAGCGGTCCTTGTTTATGATCACCCTGGCGGCCGAGACGTGCATTGCCCAGTAATTCTCGAGGAGTAGCCGACGAACATGCATGGAGTCAATATCCAGCAACATGTCGTCTTCCAGCTCATCAGTGATGGAGAGAAGAGATTTTTCGTGTGTTGAGTGCAAATATGATTGAGATGTTAGACCATAGAAACGACCGTCATCGGTCTCTGGAGCATTTTCCGTGTCTCCATTGGAGGGTGTCAAGACCCCGCGGGCTTGGACACGTGACTGGTCCACTGCTTTGGTGGGATGCTGGTGGATATGGGAGATGTCATTGCAATGTTGATGCTGATGCTGGTTCTCCAGCTGTATTGCCGCGTTTATGTGGTCCATTTGAGGGGTGCTGTGGGTGTTTGGTGGCGCTAACTGCATTCTGGTAGGGGGAATTGGCTGTTCTGCGCAATGGTATAAGCCCACATCAAAGACAACCTGTTCTTCTGGGTTGAGGTCGTGGTTATTGTTATTATTGTCGATGTTGTTATCATTATTATTATTTTTATTTCTATTGTTGTTGTTGTTGTTGTTGTTGTTAGTATTATTATTATCGTTGCTGCTTGCAAGACCGGGCGAAGGCGGTGTTAGTAGTCTTGCCAAATCGTCAATGGGCATATAGCCGTAGCGATAGGAGGGTGCCTGCATCTCGTAGACTGACAGCCTGTCTGGGGTGCACATGGGCACGGTGTCGGGCCGCTGGGGGTCGATCATGGCTGTATCAGCAGCTACGGGTGGGGGCGAAGCCGTAGCATTCGATGTGCTAGTGGCTATATGAAGAGGCGGAGAAGTCGCACTTTGGCCTGGCACATGTCGTGACTCTTGCTCATGGCCATCCTGTGCGTTGGCCGACTGATTGCGGGCCTGGCCTCCGCGCTCCTTGAGCAACATGTCTTCGAGGGCCTGCATGCGGCCACGGAGGGACGACAGAGACTCTGACGTGTTCTCTCCGCGACATCTGCGACAAAGACGGTATGGTCAATTGACTCGGCTACGATAGAAATGGGACAGGAACGGGTGTGTATAGAGCATTGTCATGTATCCATCTTACCTTCTACGGTCACCACCAGGCTCGATGACACAAGGTATTTGGGCGTTCTGGCATTTGGTGCACTGCCTACCCGGTGCTTTGTGTTGCACATCACACTGCGCGGTCCCATGTCAGTATCCATCAGCCGTGGAGCAGCAGAACTGGTTGTGCGGGTGCGAACCTTGATTTTCCGCTGTCGGCAGCCGATGCAAGCCATCGAGGCCCGAGTGCCATTGCGTCCGAATCCCCGGGTTGGTCCTCCCGAGTTCTCTTTGGGCGGCATGTTACAAGTGGCAGTTTACACAGTATGTCCGGCTCGCAGGGTAGGAATAGGACCTCTGGCTCACCTTAAAACTCTTCAGTGCAGACTTGGATGTGGGGAGGCTACCGGGGGTGGGGGCTAGCGCAAGGCAGGCACACGCTACCCCGCAAATGCCGCCAGTCCGCTTGTCGTCCTTGTCACTCGCTACCTATAGAGTTTCGGAGAGAGAGTAGCAAGGCTAGCAGGGCCTAGGCCGTGGGCCAGAAATACAGAGACCGGAGCGCCGATCGACTATCCGTGCCAAGGATCAGAGAAGCCATCGTAATGCCAAGGCACGCACGGTACCTGTCGATTTCGATCATCACGCTGTATTGGGGTTAGCTGCCCTCTCTTGGCAACGGCAAAGGCCATACCGCTTTTCCGAGCTTTGCTCTGTGCTGGCTACGTCACCGCCTAGGCCCGCCTGAGTTGCCCGAATAATGCCTGGCTCAGCAGGAGTGGTAGTGGCTTCTATCCTGTGGCCCATTCATTTGCTTGTGCGACGTCGGTTTAGGATTGGTTAGAGATGATGCTGCTCCATGTGAACCAAGTTTCGAAGCACAATTCGCACCGATCTTGTTGGGTCATTGTCTCTGACCAAAAGTCTCCGATGTGATCGCCATTCTCGATCATCATCTGTGCACGTAAGCAGCCTTCGGAGCGATGGATTTGAAAAAAAAAATGCCGATCAGTATAGAAACGCACTAGGTAACGCACGCTAACAGCCCGCTCATAATTGATTGTCGATTGTGGTTGGAGATCAAATGGTCCGGACGAATGCAGGCGGAAAAGCAACATGAATGCTAGCTCCTACGCGTCCGTGTACACGTTCCCGGTTCAGCTCGTTCGATACAGCTAAGTCCGGAATCATGTTACATTTGTGTTGGAGCGTTATTAGCTTGATTAAGAATTGCAGTGAGGGGATAAATCCTATCTCCGAGAGGGAGGAGTATAAATATTGCTTGTAGGAACGAGAAATTTAGACTGTAGTCAACTTACTTTCGCCATCGAGTTTCATTTTTCCAATTAGCTTCAGCACCATAACGTCTCCTCTTGCACCTCTTACACAATGCCACGCCTCGCAATCTATGAAGAACAACACAAATCGGCGAATGGGCCGGGCGACAGCAGGCCAACAGCCCTTCAAATTATTAAAGACGAAGCTATCGAGGGGAAATGGGCGGGCAAGGTTGTTTTGGTGACCGGCTGCTCCCCAGGTGGCCTTGGCCAGGAGACAGTGAAGGCAATCCATGCGACAGGCGCTGACATCTATATCACTGGCCGCGACCTAAATAAATCCGAAGAAGTTGCCAAAGATGTCCTCTCAGATGGCAAGCCTGGCAAGGTGGAAGTAATAAAACTTGATCTTGGTTCTCTTGAGAGCGTGAAGCAGGCCGCGGAAGAATTCCTCAGTAGGAGCAACCGACTGAATGTACTAATAAACAACGCTGGTGAGTATTAAATTTTATTTAGGGAAGAATTATAAACTGACCCATGAACCAGGTATCATGGCTTGCCCCAAAGGCAAAACTCAAGATGGGTTCGAAACTCAATTTGGCACAAATCATCTTGGTACATTTCTGCATAATATATCAGAGACACTGGGCCCTAATCTATAGCGTAGGACACTTTCTCCTCTTTCAGCTACTCAAGCCTGCCTTGCTTGCCTCGTCTACAGCGGACTTCAATTCTCGTGTCATCTCTCTCAGTTCGCTCGGTCATCGCACAGGAACTATTAACTTCAACGATTTTCATTTTGACAAGACAGAGTATGATCCATGGAAAGCATACGGACAGTCGAAGCTTGCGAATATTCTTTTTGCCAATGAAGTCGAACGTCGCTATGGATCCCAAGGACTTCACGCGCTGAGTGTACATCCTGGCTTCATTGTAACACCCCTGTATAAACATATGGATTCGGACGTATCGGAAATGCCTGCCGAAGTCAATCTACTCATGAAAAATGTTGAGCAAGGTGCTGCAACTCCTGTCTGGGCGGCCGTGGCGAAGGACTGGGAGGGAAAGGGTGGGAAATATCTCGAAAACTGCTCAGAGGCAGAACCCGTTAGCTCGCCAGATTTCTGGGCTCCCGGGTACTCCAATGAGGCCTACAATCCTTCAACGGAAAAGAGGCTGTGGATTGAGAGCTTGAAGGCGGTGGGCCTGAAAGATGATGCGTAGACTGCAAATACCAGAGTGATGGACATTTCCTGGGGGAGGAAGTGCCTGTTGTTGAATAAAGTCATTAACAGACTTGCCAACAAGCAAGCGGCTTGCAAGCACTTGCTTGATTGGCTTGACTATATAATCGTTCTATCAAGTCAAGTCTTTGAATGAGGATTTTGGTGTTAAGCTAAGCTACGATGCAAGGCTTGCTTGATTGGCTTGATTATATAATCGTTCTATCAAGTCAAGTCTTTGAATGAGGATTTTGGTGTTAAGCTAAGCTACGATGCAAGGCTTGCTTGATTGGCTTGATCGGCTTGATGTTTTAAAGCCGGTGCTGTATTAGGTAGGCGTTGATTTTGATGAGGTTATTGAATTTGCTAGATAGGCGATCTCGCGATAGTTTTATGGTGTTGTAGCTTAGTAAGCTAAAAAGTAGCCTAACCGAGCACTGTTTTCTACCTCGACGGCGTGTCATCCTATCTTTTTGAAGCTCTTAGAGCCTCCATACCCGCCTATCACTTGTGTTTTTCGCGCGTAATATCTCTATGCTGCTGTCTTAAGCTTCTAAACGCGCTCGTAGAGGCGTTACCGGCCCTAATAAACGCGCCAAAGTTGCTCCTTAAGGCACTAAATCGCAGCCTGTTGAAGTTAACGATACCCTAGAACTATCCCAGCGTCTATTACCCTGTCAAGCTCTTGTTAACGTCGTCAGCGAGGCTATTGAGGCACCTACCTTCGAGTCGCTGCTCTGCGAGTCCTAGCCTGAGGCTGTAATCGTCGCGCCTACTAGGGGCAGTAAAGCTGCGATAGTAGCTATAACTGAAGATAATACTAGTAGTAGTAATGGCTTTGATACACACTTTGACGATACGTACGAAGGTCTTGATTGGTCGCGTTTACCTAAATACATACGGCCGTTAACGACGCTGAAGGGGAGGAAAAGTTGGGTATACCTTTACGGCTACCGCGTCGCGCTCCTTAAAGATCCTGCTCGCACCTTTTTTGTCTGTTGTTATTGCCACGCCCGTAAATTTATTGACGCTGGCTGTGGGGGCTTATATGAGACGACGCTCTTAAACCTTGATAGTAAAGCGTTATCTAGAGCAGCTAGTGCGTGGCTATGGCTACCGCGCACCTGGTAAAGCTTTGCGTGAGACGTTAGCAGGCTCTGGGTGGCTTCGTACGACGCTTACTAATGGAAAAGTTGAGGTTCCTTAGGCTATAGCTAACGGGCTCTCTAGCTTTAATATCTAGGCATTTAGGCTTGCTGCTGTCCCTTGGCTTGTTGAGAATAATTATCTTTTACGCGAGTTTGAAACGCTAGCGTTTTAATAGCTACTTGAAGCTGCTAACCTAGAGGCAGCGTTAGCTTTGTGGGCTTCTTGTACAAGCGTCTCACGCTTTGTAATGCGCTTATACGACTTTATGAAGCTGCTGGTTGTCTATGAGCTGTTACTAGCTATTAGTAAGGTCTATATAAGCTTTGACGGGTGGACGATAAAGGGCGGTAAACGTGGCTTTCTAGGAATTGTTGCTTACTACGTTAGTAGTACTGGCGAGCTGAGAGATCTCCTGATCGCGCTGCCGTAACTGCTAGGTGCCTATACGGGCGATAGGATAGCTGAGGTTGTTAGTACGTTGCTGCGATAGTTTGGTATAACTCTATCTAGAGTTAGCTACTTTATGCTTGACAACGCCTATAATAACGATACTGCGGTGCGTACACTCGCTTAAATAATAGGCTTTAACGCTGCCTATCGTCGCCTCTGTTGCAGCCCTTATACTCTTAACCTTATTGGCTAAACGCTCCTTTGGGGCACGAATAACGACGCGTATGATAACGCTGACAGAAACCTAGAGGATGAAGAGAGACTCCTCCTACAATGGCGGCGCGACGGGCTGTTAGGTATCCTAATTGATATTATTAACTATATTAAAACGCCTTAGCAGCATGAGCTCTTTAAGGACTTCCAGCGGCTCGCTAATTGGGAGTTGCCTACACACGAGCAGAAAATATTACAGCTTGTAAAGCTAGTTGTTACACGCTGGAACTTGTACTACTTAGTTTTTGAGCGCGCTGCCTAATTTTAGCTAGCTGTTAACGCCTACGCTAGCTATTATATACGACGCGTACGAGATGAGGACACGTACGCGATAAGTCGCAATAATAAGCTGCCGGAGGCAGCGCCTTGGATGAGGTCTAACGGGCTGTCAGCTGCTAACTAGGGCGTAATTACTGAGTATATTAAGGTGCTAAAGCTGCTGAAGTTAGTAATAAAGCGCCTTAAAGGACGTAGCTAAAGCGGTCGTTACAGCGCGATTGCTGAGGTTATACCTGTATTTGAATATATTATAACTTACTACGAGCAGCGCATTAAATTGTATGAGGACGTTAACTATAACGCGCACGAGGAGGCGCCTGAAGACTACCTCGCAATTAACCTCTAAGCAGCATAGATAAAAGCTAGCGACTACTATAATAAGCTTGACCTCTCGCCAGCCTATTACGCAGTAATAATACTCTATCTGTACTATAAAACATACTGCGACGTCGCTTGGGTAGATAAACCTAAGTGGCTTGAGGCACTAACCGCGCGTTTGAGTCGCTTTGGGGTGAGTATAAGGGCTCTGCTCGCGCAGTGAGGCTGCTAAGGGTTGTCTTAAACGATATTAACGACGCTATTGACAGCCTTATTGATTCTGGGGCGTCTACAAGTAACAACAGTGACGAGGTAGATGAGTATAAGCGATGGAAACGATGGGAACTGAGGGTAGAGAAGGGTACAGAAGCTGCTAATAAGCCTATATAATACTGGTTACAGCAGCGCGATTGCTATCCTTAGCTTGCTTAGCTCGCGATTGACGTCCTCTCTATACCTGCCTTAAGTTGTGATTGCGAGCGCATGTTCAGCGAACTTGGCGACCTCCTTGAGTCTTGAAGACGGGTGATCTCACCTTAGTTGTTAGCAGCTATACAGTGTGTACGGCGGTGGCGTAAAGCTGGCTTTGGGCCGAGTAATGGCGTCGCTATAACAATAATAACTAACAAGGAGATAGATTATCTATACAGCGTATGCGATTGGGACGAGGATAGCGAGTTATTAGTATAGGCGGGTAATTTATCGTATATAAGTCTATTAGCTTCATTAACTCCATCAAGCTATCAAGCTATCTATCAAGCCTTAAGTCAAGCCAGGTTAAAAACACCAGAATCAAGCCTCAAGCCAAGCCTACGACTCCAAAATCAAGCCTCAAGCCGAGCCTTTGGCTCGGCTTGACTTGGCTTGCTTGTTGGCAACTCTGGTCATTAACAGCTCATCTGACTAGTGCATGACTGTGAATATATGCGCAAGGTTATATCCCATCATATGACGCTTAGAACTCGTATTTCCAAGTCATCTCGACTTCAACCTTACCCTATAAGGATTAGTGTTTGATTTGGATCGGAATGTTTTCGGATTAAACTGAGGTCTGGTGGACTGGGTCTATAGGCTTTGGAGCTCCTGAAGCTCAGATGGTTGTACCTGTTTAGGAAGTAAGTTGGCCGTTTCTGGTAAGTGATGGTATGACTCGACGTTTTAAAGGTTGCATGCATAGGTAAACCTTAACTAATGGTGCAGATATCATTTTTGCTAGTCAAACAATGCGTAAAAGGCGCGTAACATAAACAGGACCCCAGACTTAGAAATCTGCAGTGAGCACCTTTGGTCCCATCAACCCTGCAGTATCATCACCACCATGTCTCTGCTTCAGTTATTCAGCGGCGCCACGCTACAGTCAGCCAGTAATGATATTGTTCTTTCACCGCCTTCAATTAATCCCCGTTCCACACCCTCCCTGCAGTTAGATCAATGTAAGCTGCAGGGCAAGGTCTATGTGCGATGTTCCTCGCTGCCAAAGAACCCAAGGGCAACAAAGCAGCGGAGCTCTATTATCTAGAGGTTTGGCGAAGATGTTTAGCTTTAGGCGAATTCAACAAATCAATACTTGTACCGCTACCTCTGTAAGAAGAGGCGGTGTTAGCAGAGCTCCCATTGTCGATAAAGGTAAATTTAATCTGCATGGATTATCTTCAGCTAAAACACTAGATTAATGCTTAAACTAGTGGAAAAATTAGCAATAATTACCCCACCTAAATAACAATAAATGGGCTGAATTTCTCATCCTTAGTCTTCTGGTAGGGCTTCGACATTGTTAAGGAGCCTTTAATCTGATAGATTTTCTACTGCCACAATACCTTCTACCAATTTAATAACAAGTATTTCTAGGGGCTCCTATTCTACATAGCGCTATAGTTATTAAAGCTCCTTCTAAAAACAGGGCGTACAATTTAAAAGTGGGTGAAGATGCCCTCCTGGCGCGAAAGGAATTACTTAAGAAAGGCCTAAGTACAGCCCGCAGTCGTATCTCGAGATTAATGCATGTATAAACATTACTAAGTTATATCTTAATACTTGGTGTGGTATCGCATTTTATAGGTAAATGACGAGTTGCTATTCTAGCGCTTCAACAGCTAGAAGTCAGTGTGGCCAATGGATGGAACAGATCGTCGATCCAATCCAACGCCACAAAATCTAGGGGTATCCAGTCTAATCTAAATCTAATCTAGTTTAATCCGTTCAGCCTTAGCTATAGTAGTCTAAGCAGTTAATTAATATGTATTTTAGAAATCTCTATGTCGCTTATAGAATAATTTTATTAGAAAATAGTTAAAATAGATTAATCTAAAGTATATGTTACGAACAGGAAGTAAGAAGGCGGCGGTTATGAGGATAAGGGAGGAGGCACGGACGACTAACAAAGAGACCGAGCCTCTGAACCAACCAATAACGCCAGGGTTACATAATCCTAGGAAACCCACGCTAAGACAGACTATATCCTATAGGATAGAGACAAACCTAGAAATCCTAGAGGGGGCCTTATAGAAATCCTATAAGATAATTATATATATAGACTCGTATAATGTAGCCCTATAGCATATTATAATTAACTTAAGATAATCTATAAGTATACTACTATCTAATACTTCTACCTTTAACCTACCTAGCACTACACATCTACAGAATACTCTAAAGATACTAACTAGTTAACACTAGTTACTTTATATTATAACTACTTAACTAGATCTTTAATATTTTAATTACTCTTAAGATAAGTAGCCTTAGTAAATACGTAGCTACCCCTAACTCTTTAAATATATCTACTAAGAGTTGTCTAATTAGTAAACCTACTATATTTAGTAGTAACTAATAATACTTTAAAGGATAGTTACTCTAACTTAACCTCTACTTTTACCTCTATAAGGATATTAATAAAAGTAATAAAGTACCTATTATAATAACTTACCTTACAGGTAAGGTACTAGAGTAGGTTATACTATAATTAGAATAGTATATAGACTAAGGAATTATTAATACAGAGAATATAGAAATATTTAAAGACTAGGATAAGTTTAAAAAATATATCTAACAGATCTTTAGAATATAGACTAAGAAAATTATAGTAAAATAATATATACAGGAACTAAAGTAATATAACTCTATCGCTAACTACGCTAATAAGTTTAAATAATACTCTATAATTATTAGATAAGATAATAAAGCTCTTAAAAAGATATTCTAATAAGGCCTAAAACTATAGGTTAAAGAAGAACGTATAAGAATAAGATACGTTATTATAAACTTTAATAACTTAATTAATAACTATATAAGAATTAATAATAACTTATATAAACTAAACTAAGAACTATAAAGCTATAGAAAAGGAAGAATAAACTATATAGGTAAATAAAGAGGCTATATTTACTACCTTAGAAATACTTATACTACTAGTTACTATACTTCTAATAAACTAGAACTAATATATCTAAATAACGTTAATAAGAAGTAAGGAAATAGGAAGGTAGGGAACTAGAAGATAGACGCAGAGAAGTTAAAAGGGAATTACTATAATTATAGGAAGAAAGGATACTTTATAAAGAATTATAGGTAAAAGAATAAAGTTACTTAACTTAAAGTTAATATAATTAAAAACTTTAATAACACCTAATTTAGAGACTAAGAAGTAGTTACTACACCTAACTATAGTACTAGACCTTTATTACTACTATAATAAGATAATAACTAGATTATAGAAACCTATGGATAGGTTCCCCTAAATACTTAAGAGATTAACTAGAATAATAAGGCTCTAGTAGAAGTATATCTAAGAACCTTAGTTAACTAGAACTAACTACTACTTATAGAACGTATTAAGGAAGCACAGGCACTAGATAATAAAATATAGAGAATATAGGGTATACTAGTACTATAGAAAATACATAGTAGGAAATACGTATGCATGTAATACTAAGACTAGAAAATAAAGTGTAAACTCTTAAACTAGAATAATATATATTAGGAATACGTAATAAAGAATATTAAGTGTATTAGATTCTCTATAGAATAAGCTAAGTAGTAAATTAAATAAAAAGCTGTAGCCTAAGTAGAGAAAGGACAAAAACTCTTCTAATACAACTATAACTAGAGAAACCCTAAACATAGATTACTATTATACTTCTACTATACATACAACTACTATAACTACTACTACGCTATTAAGCTATAAGAAGAATACTTTCTAATCCTAAAGAGAGCGTGTAAATAGTAATAGTATAACTACTATTAGGATAATTATATTAACTACTTATAGGATAAATAAATAATAAATTATTTCCTAGGACATAATAATAAGCACACTATAAATTAAAATATTATTATAAATAAATAATATACTAATAAATTATAGTAGACTTATATAAATTTAGGATGTAAGCGAAATAAACTAGAAAAAGAAGTAAATAGTTTTAAAGAGAATTCTTTTTTAGATAGAAACTAAAAACTAAACCTTCTTATAGTAAGAAGGCCAGAACTAGATAAGAGATTTATCTATAACTAGATAGTACTTAGAAGTAATACTAGGCTATCTAATAAAAGGAAGAGAGTCTCTTCTAACTTAGAATAAAACTCTAAGGAGAGGAGCTAATAGTACTAATAGATTCTAGATTATAAGTAAACTATATTTCTAAGATAGCTATGTTAAAAGCAGGGCTATAACCTTATAAAGAATCTTAAAAGCTATTAGTAAGGATAGCTAATAAGACTATAAGGTTAGTTCTCTAGGATAGAGTAAAGGACTAGATAGATAGGGTTTAATACTAAGATAGTAAGAGGGTGCTTCTATAAAGAGTACTAAGGTTTTAAGAATAATTAGTATTACTATTACTATACTATAGAGTATAATATTAAGTTAAATATACTAAGCTATAAAAGTTTATTATAGTAATCTATATACATAAGGAGTCTTATAAGACTATACTATTCTTAATAAGTCTTATACAGAGACTATATATTAGCGTGTGAGATTCCTAAGACTATAAGACTTATAACGAGTTACGTACTTCTTTAGGTGCAGCCTTATGCTTTAGCGTACGTACTAGTCTGTAAGGCTTCTTAAGGCAGCTGCCCCTTAGTATATTCTTAAGTTATAATACTATCCCCCTCCTCTAATAACTTATATTCCTATAAGTTAATCTAATATCCTTCTAGGCTACGTATTATTACTAAAAACGTAGAGATTAAATAAATTATAAAGGTTAGGACGTAATAGTGTCCTATAAGCGATGTGTAGAAAATAACTTAGGTTATTAGATATCCTCTTTATCCTTAAAGTATAGAAACTATAAGAGAGTTGGGGGGCAGGTAGAATGCGTGCCTATTAACTTTCTAGTTCTAGACTTTTTAAAGATTAATAAAGAGCTAGCGGATTTAGACTATTAAGACAAAGTAGTAGAAAAGGCTATTAATAAGGATAAGTAGTTAGTATAGGCAGCGTTTAACTGTATTACTGCGGCGCGCTTAAAGCAGAAACGTTTACGTAAGTAATAAAAGTTACTAAAGAAGAAGGAGGCGAGGTTATTTAATAAGAGTCTTACAGACGTAGAGGATATTAAACGCCTTAAGGCGTTAGAGTCCTTAAACTCTAAGTTAGCCTTAGTTAACCTTAGGGCCCCCTTAGGCGCTGCTGTTATAGACTAGTCGCTGTTCTAGGAATTAGGACTATTAGAGTCTTCTAGCTAGGTAACCTTAAGATTATAATAAGTCTCTTAGGTTTATTATTTCTTCTTTTTAGCTTCCTCTCTTTTCTAGTACTCTCTAATTTTCTCTTAGTAGTTTCTTAGGTTTTCTAGTAGTTCCTACGTACTTTCTATACTTAGGTACTCTTTCTATTTAACTAGGTAGCTAAAGCTTAATTCTAGGTTATTAACTCTTCTATTTTATTAGTATCCTTAAATCTTCTTAACTTTAAACTTATTTTCTTCCTCTAGGTTATATTAGAATGTTCTTTATAATAGCGTAGTAGGGTTAGCTAGTTCTAGCTTTGAGATATAAAAATATAGGTAGATCTTTATATCTAGTAGTAGCTTAAGTATATAATTTATAAGTCTATTTTATTCTTTAACTAAAAATAGTCTAACCTTAACATAATTAAGTCTCTTACTTAGTTACTTATTATATAGATTTTTTATAAGTAAGTATGCTTTATTCTACTTCTTTAGCTAAGGTGCTATTTTTCTTTTCTTATTTTAGTAGGAAATACTATTACGTTATGCTTTCTTAAGGTTTTCTTAGAGTTATTTGTATACTTTCTTTATTTCTTTAGCTATTTTTATAGCTACTTTAGCTTTTCTACTAGAATATAACTTTATAAAGAGATTAGAGTGTCTCCTATAGTTAGTAAAGAATAGTATCTTTCTAGTTAATTCTAATAGTTTATTATTATAGGCTAGTTATGCTATTAGTAGTAATAAGACCTAATTATTTTATAATTAATTACTGTAAATTCTTAGGTAGGTCTTTATTATTCTGTTTATTCTTTCTGTCTATCTATCTGTTTATAGGTAATAGGCTATTAATAACTTTCTCTTTATTCCTATTGTAGCTATTAATATAGACTAGAAATTAGATATAAAGAGCTTATTTCTGTTACTTATAATAGACTTAGGTATACTGTAATATTATATTAGTCTGTCTAAGATAACAAACGCTAGTTATTCTGTGTTATAGTTATTTTAAAACAGTATTATCTCTACTGCTTTTATAAACCTGCAGACTATATTAAGGATAGCGTTATATTTAATTTCTGTCGCGGAATCTTTAGATAGTAGTAACCCTGTTATAAAGTCTATAGAAATGTCTACCTAAGGTTTATTAGGTAGCTCTATAGCTTACATTTCTCTGTAAGGTATATAGGTACTATATTTATTCTTATAGCAGTCCGCGTATTTTTTAATAAACTATTTAACCTTAACTATTATATTCTTAAAGCTGTAGTGTTACTATATAAGTTCTATTATTCTCTTAATTCTAGGGTAACTATATACTAGGTTATTATAGTGTTAATAGATAATTACCTCTTATAATTCTTTAGGTACTTTAGACGTAATTATTATAGTATTATTTAATAACTTATTAGGTCTTAGGCTTCTATCTTAGTTTATTTAAAGGATAGTATTACTAATTATTACTTTTATTCCTGCAATGTCTAATCTGCAGCTGAGAGCATTAGCTCTGCTATTATCCTTTCCTAGCGTGTACACGATCTTAAACTTATATTATCCTAATATTTTAGCCTATCTAACCTGTCTTTAGTTTATGTCTTTAGTAGTAGTAAAATTAACTAAGTTCTTATAATCTATAAATATTATAAGGTCTAAGCAGCTCTCTGCGTAGATCCGCTAGTAGTTAAGAGCGTTAATAATTACTATAAGCTCTTTATTATACACGTTATAGCATTCCTTAAAGTCTGTAAATTTTCTAGAGTAGTAGGTAATTAAGTGCTATTTCCTATTACGTTCTTACTTTACTATTATACCTAGTATAAGGTCTAAAGTATCTATTTTAAACTATAAGGGTTCTCTTATTTAGAATATAATTAATACTAGTAGTATAATATAAGCTTTTTTAAGTATCTAGAATACTTTCTTTTATTTATTTCTTTATTCTTATTTTATCTTTTTCTTTATAAGTTTAGTAAGTAAGATAAATTTTTTAGAGAAGTTCTTAATAAATTATTAGTTAAAGTTAATAAATCTTATAAATAACTATATATCCTTAACTATTTTAGGTTTAGGCTATTCTTTAACTACTCTTATTTTTCCTTTACTTATTATTACTCTATATACACCTACTATATATCTTAAGAATTTAACTTCTTCTTTATAAAACTTATATTTCTTAGGTTTAAGTAGTAAACTAAATCTTCTTAAGTAAGTAAGAACTATTTTAACGTCCTTAATATATTCCTATAGATTATTAGAGTATATAAGGATATTATTAAGGTATATAATAATAAATATATCTAGGTGTTCTCTTAATATATTACTAATAAGTACCTAGTATATAGCTAGTAAGTTAGTAAGACTAAAAAGTATTACTATATACTTATAGTAGCTGTAGCGTGTTCTAAAACGTAGTCTTCTATTCTTTACTTTTCTTTATATAAATAAAGTTATATACTTCTTTTAAGTCTAATACTATAAAGACTTTTATAAAGGCTAGTTAATCTTATAGTTCTACTATATTTAGTAAGAGGTATTATGTTAGGGACTGTTAGTAGAGGTCGAGGTTAAGTAATAGGGGATAGTATTAAGACTAATCCTTAACCTCTACTCTAAGGGAGTAGCTCTTATTTATATACTAGCCCGTCTCTAGTGTAGTCCTAAGCCTTTCTAGGCTCTATCTAGTATAGGTCTAAGGGCCCTCCGCTAGGTTGTCCCCCGCTAGGTCTAGTATGTTCGTAATAATTACCCTCTCCTTTTTTTAAGGGTTGTCCCTAACCTGTATAGACGTTACGCGCACGCTGTTCGCGCTGCCCTAGTCCTAACGCGTCTCTAGTTATTCGCTAGGTAACGTGATATATTTCCTATAGGCGGCTTTTATAGCTTTACCTATAAATCTTTTTACGTAAGGTAGCTGCCTTTACAACTATTATATAGTCGCCGTTTCCTAGCTGCCTTAGCGTGTTCCTTTCTTATAACTGCTGTTAGCTAGGGCCTTACGTGTTTAGCTTATAAAGTTTGCGTGTATAACGCTGTTGCGTAGGTAGGTCGTTATAGCCTGTCCCTACTAGCTGCTTGTTGCCCCTTTATATAGTTTGCCCTTTACAGGTAAGTTGCTGGCGAGCTGCTACCTACGACTGCCCTAGTAAGAGGCTGGGTTTTAGAGGGTCTGTAGGCGCAGAGGTGTATAAGTATACTACTCCCCTTCTCTCTACTACTTATATCTACTTCCTTCTTCTAGGTAATTATACTGCTCTTTAACTTACTTAATAGGTTCCTAAATACTAACTAGTATAAGTAACGCGCCTCTTCTTAGTTATATCTATAGTTTGCCTAGTAACATGCAGCCGCAGCTATTACTTACTTAGTTTTAGTGCAAGGCTTACATCTCTACTCTCTCTATAGTGTCCTGCAGGGACCCTAACAGTATAGTTTAGGGTATATTTCGCACGTTTTACTTAGGCGAAGGCTATTATATCTATAAGAATAACTTTAGTATGTGTAGCTATTATTCCTCTTAGAAGAAGGGGGTTATATTAAGGTAAGTAACTTGCCCTTACTTCTAGGTTTAGCTGACAAGTCTCCTAGATTAAACCTTTATTTTAGCGTGCTGTTAATTTACTTAACTAGCTAATTATAGTTGCGAATTATAAAACTAATACAGCCTTATCCTGTCTTTAACCTAGGGATTCGCTATCTGAGATCTTTGTTGTTAACGATTATGTTGCGCTTACTTAGACGCGTGCTTACAATTATGCTGTAGAGTTACGTTAGGCCTTCTCTACTATATCGCAGGCCTATAATCGCCTTATTTATTCCTATCCTAGGGGGGAGATTAAGTTAAGAAGGCCTGCTAGGTGTCTTAAGAGTTAAACGTTAAGCGATATAAAGTAACTTTCTTACTACTTCCTTTAGTAATACATAGCTAATATATACAGTTAGGAATTAGTACGTCTAGTTTAAAGCGCCTAGAAAATATAGTTATAGATAAAGGTATTAAGCGTAACTTTTAGTCTACTAGGTATTATAGTAACTATAAGCGTTACTAGTACTATTACAGAACTAATATTCCTGCTAAGTCTAACGTTAGTTTGCTCTTTACCCCTTCGCCTGTTAAGAAGTCTATTTATTTAGGTTTACCTCCTACCTTTAGTAGTTCTGTTAGTAGCTAGGCTTTAGCGCTTAGGATTATAGCTACGTTAGGTCCTAAGCAGGATTATAATGCCTTTATATCGCCTTCCTTTTAGCCTTCTATTTCTCCTAGCGCTTAGTCTGCCCGCCCTTAAGCTGCCTTTATTCTACAGAGTCGCCCTTAAGTCCTGTTCCTATAAATGTGTTTAATAAGGTCTTTTATAGTAGTCCCTCGCCCTTTACTAGTCCTCCTACTAGTAGTTATGCGTTACGTTATTCTAATTACCTGTGTTAGGCGGATACTAGTTAGCGTAGAGGTAGTAACGTAGAGATAGGGGACTAAATAGGTCTAGGGCGTGTTTCTAGTAGGCTTTATGCAGGGTGTATTAGTTTAGTTTATAAGTATATAGTAATATTATAAATATCTTCCTATTCTCTTCTAAGCTTCTTCTAGGCTAGCCCTGTCGTTATTCTAGTTATCTTCTAAAGGGTGCTTAGGGGTTACGCTCTAGAGATACTAGGTAGTCTTATAGGAGTTTGTTACAGTAGTTAAGATTCTCCTCTAGCTCCTAGGTCGCCTCTTTGATACTCTAACCTAGCTACTTTACCTTAAGCTTGCGCCCCTCTTATAAGAGTTTCCTTATAATCTAAGATTCTTTCTACTTTGTATTAATCTCCTATAGGGGCGTCTACTAGGTCCTAGACAGGGCCTAGTTAGAACCCTCTCTATGTTAGGGGTTCTACCTAGGGCTCTAATAGGGATACGTAGAAGATAGGGTAAATTCGCGCTATTAATAGCGGGAGGGCGAGCCTATATACTAGCTTACTAATACGCTCTTTAATATAGAACAGCCCTAGGTGTCTTACCGCGAACTTCTTTAAGGGTCTTAAGGTTACTATGTTCTTCGCCTGTAACAGCACTAGGTCTCTAACTAGAGAAGTATTAGTTAGACTGTTTTATATTATACTACTTTATATTACTTTACTACGCCTTTTCTAGGCGTGCCCTTACCTCTTCCTATTATTAGTGCTATTTATTTAGTCTATTACTAACTTGCCGCCTAAGTTCTAGTACTCCTGCGGGACCCTCCTAGGTTAGAGGCGGTTTACGGAGCTAGTAGCTATCAGGGATTCTATTGAATCCCTTTAGGTCTGTCCTAAACGCCGCCTTAATAAGGGCTTACGCTGTGTGCTAAGTGGTTTTTTAAGTTATAGGCGTACTCCGCGTAGGGTAGTAGCTCTACCTAGTTATCTTACTAGTAGTTTATATAGATGCGGAGGTAGGTCTCTAGTTCCTAGTTCTAGTGTTTCAGTTTACCTATCTATTTAGGGGTAGAAAGTAGTACTAAGCCTGTGTTTAATTTTAAGGTAGTAACAAATATCTAACTAGAACTAGCTTATAAATACTAACCCTTAATCTAATAGAAGGGTGTCTAGTAGCCCCTGCTTAAGGAAGTATTATTTTAGTAGTAACTCTACTACCTACTAGGACGTAATCGTCTTTATTATAGGCAGGTACTAGATATATTTTATAAAGTAATCTACTAGTACTAGTATAGCGTTGTACTTATTCCTCTTATCGTCTGCTGACTTTAGTAGGTCTGTAATAAAGTCTAGGAAGTAGTGCCTCTATACTATCTTAGGAAGGGGTAGTAGTAATAATAGGCCCTAGGGCTTATGTCTCTAGATCTTGTTTAGCTAGCACTGCAGGTACTAGCTAATATACTTCTAGGCATCTTTCCTAAAGTAGGGCTAAAAGTATTTTCTTTAGAGGACTTTAGTAGTTTTATCTACCCTATAATACCCTCCTATAAGGTTATTATAGTTCCTTTAGAGTATATTTACGCAGAGTAAAGCGTCCTTAGGGATCTATACTTTCCTGCTCCTGCGCAGGAGGCCTTAGGGTTAACTTCCTAAGTACTGGCCTCCTTCCTTACTTCGCCTGTGTTCTAACCCGCTAGCGCTGTAAAGCTAGGACGGGCCTAATCCTGTACTTATACTAGCTAAACGTGTTTAAAGAGGTGTCCTAGAACTTCTAGGGCGTAGGCAGACTCTTCCTGCGTAGCTACTACTATAAGGTAGTTAGGTGCTATTACTTAGAACCCTAAGCTACGTAAAGGCCCTTTAGTAGCTAGTAAGTATAATAGCTTAGCTTATAAGTTTCCTTCTGTGCTGGCTTTATCGCCTGTAGTTTAGCTATAGGCAGGGACAGGCGACGTATCGCTAATAACTAACTACTTATTAAGGAATTCCTAGGTAGGTAGATTCTCTTTTAGGGGTTAACGCGGACTTAGCTAGGTTCTATCCCTAGGAAGGTATAGTTCCTATGCTACCTGCAGGGTAGTTAGAGCTATAGACTCTTAAGGTGTCTACTATTAAAGCTTTTATTAGAGTGTAGGGAGTATTATACTCTTTAATGCTTAAGGTTCTCTTACTAGGAGTCCTTACGTAAAGTTAGGCCTTTAAGAGGACCCGTTAGTAGGGTTCTTAGGTCCTAGTTTATACTCTACTTTAAAGTTAAATTCTGCTAGCTCTTTAGCTTATTAGGCCTGCTTAGGAGAGAGCTCTTTTATTAATATAAAGTATTAGAAGTTGTTATAGTTAGAGAGTACCTAGATTATTATTAGGGTGTGTTAGAGGTAGTGCCTCCACGTCCTAAATACTTCTATAATAGCGCAGAGCTCCTTATTATAGGTGTGCTAATTTAGGGATAGTCTAGAGAACTTCTTACTCTAGAATGTAATAGGCTTCTAGTAACGCTCTATTACTTACCTAGTTAAGGCTAGTTATAAGAGGATAGTAGCTATTATAAAGTCTAAAGCGTTAGTAAGAACTATTACTAGTTCTACTAGGTTAAAGTGCTAAAGTATAGGGGCTTCTAAGAACTTTTAACGCAGCGTAAGGAACGCGTTCCTTACGTGGTTAGGCTACGCCTACAGCTAGTACTATCTTGTAGGTCCTTTGCGACTCTTTGCGGCCTTATTTATAGCCTTGCCTGTAAGAGGCGTACTTAGGTCTGTTACTAGGTTCTAGGTGGTTGTTATATAGTCTACTAACGGACGTACTATAGTAGAGTAGTTAAAGATAAATCTTTGATAGAAGTTAGCGAACCTAAGGAACACTTAGATGTCCTTGTAGCCTTAGGGTTCTAGCTACTCTCTAATAGTCTGTACCCTTATAGGGTCTATTACTACGCCTCCTAGGGTTACTATAAACCTTAGGAATTCTATAGATCTAGTAGAGAAGGTACACTTACTTACCTTGTAGTATAGGCCCTATTCTATAAGTTAGTCTAAGACCTCCTCTACATAGCTGTTGTAATCTTTCTTATTCTCTAAGTAGATTAGTATGTTATCTAGATATACTACGTAAGTGCGGTCTATAAGCCCCTAAGGGCTCTGTAGATATAGGACTAGAAGGTCGCTAGCGCGTTAGATAATCTAAAGAGTAGAATAAGGTACTTAAAGTAGCTGTACTGCGTCTTAAACGCTGTTTTCTACTTATTACCCTCCTTAATCTAAAGTCTGTAATAGGCGTCTTAGATATCTAACTTTATAAAGATTTACGCCTTTAAGAGGCGGTCTAGCATCTCGCTTATAAGAGGGATTAGGTACTAGTTCTTTATAGTTACTTTATTTAGGCCTTAGTAGTCTATGTATAGCTAGAGCGTTCTATCTAATTTTAGTATAAAAAGGATTAGGGCCCCTGCTAGCGACGTGCTAGGCTAGATCTATCCCTTCTCTTACGCCGTGTTAAGGTATTCTTAGAGGATGTCTAGCTCTTGGCGCGAGAGGTTGTAAATAGAGAGGTTTAGGACTTTTTATCCCTCCTCTAATATAATTGCGTGGTTGTACTCCTTATAGGGGCGCAGTACCTCTGTCTAATACTTACTAAAGGCGAGCTACTTGTAGTATAGCTTCTAGGGGACGTGCCTTAATTCCTCTTTGTCTAGGCAGTCCCTGGTAGGGTTAACCTGTAGGGCATCCTCCTTAGCTAGGCTGGGGAGGATACGGGGTGCTACTAGGAGGGTAGCGCGCTAATTAGAGTTCTTGTTGCGTATACTAGATACTACGCGCTGTGCTGTCTCTGCGGGTAGCTAGGCTAGCTAGGGTTCCCTTCAGACACACTCCTTTAGGTAGTCTGCGATACTAAGGACTAGGTTTCGCAGCTAGAGTAAGCCCTAGCGATAGAACTATTCTGCGTTATATTCTATATCTCTACTAGGCTTAGCAGGTTCTAACAGATTCGCGGCGGTTGCCTGACGTATCTCCTCTTAGACCGCTCTTTCGGCCTTGCTGGTTAGAGTGTTGTAGGTTAGGGCTCTTAGGTAGAGGATGTAGGCTGTCTCTCTAGGGCTAATATCGCCTAATAGGTCTGCGGTGGTAATAACTTAGACCTGGTTAGTATCTCGCGCAGCCTACTATTTAAATTCTCCTATAAAGAATTAAATTTTAGGATTAGCTTCCCTTAGCTATAGGTATCCTAAGATAAGGTTGTAGCCTTTAATATTAGCAGACTAAAATAGTTGTAGGCCTACCTATTTTGCTGTGCCTTTTAAGTCTTAGTACTAGATAGACAGATTATATGCGGCTCTTAGTAGGAGTAGTTAATTATTAACTAGGCTTGCTGTAGGCTTCTAGTAGTAGTTTACTCTAGGTAGGAAGTAAAGCTAGGTAATCTTACTTAATATAATGTTAATCTCTACGCCTAAGTTATATAGGGCTTAGAGGGGGAGCAGGAGTCTATTAGCTACTTGTAGCTGGACTTTAATCGCTATCTAGAGTGCTTTCCTCTAGGTGTTAGGCCCTAGTAGTAGTTAGGACAGATTAGCGACTAGGGCGTTGCGTTTCCTAATTAAGGCCTAGGTTAAGTTTATTTGTTAGCTCCGCCTCTTGTGTTTCTCTAATTACAATTCTTCTAGTAGGGTTAGGTTATACTCTACTTAGCTAGGTTCTAGGAGTTTCCGGGCGTCCCCTAGTACTGCGGCGGGTTCTATGTAGGCTTTAGACAGGGTAATCTTTAGGAGTAGTTTATCTCTAAGGGTCTGTTATCTTACTTCTTACTAGTCCTCTGCAGGTTAGAGAAGGAGTTTAACGCTAGGCGTTTACCCTAAGAAGGGCCTTTAGTAGTAGCTTTTTAGGTGTCCTCTAGGAAGTAATTAGCATAAGTTATAGTTTCTGCGTTATATAGAGCCCTTTTAAACTTAGGCTATAAGTTAATAGTTTTAAGGACCCTAGTGCGTATAATCTCTCTGTAGTATTCCTCTAGAAGTCTTAACTATATAAAGGCGATCTTTAGCTTATAGTCGTCCTCTCTGTTCTTTAGCTTAAAGAAGTTATAGGTTAGAAGGGATTCCTTTTTCCCTAGCTAGAGGAGGAAGGTGTTAACGTTATTATCCCTCTACTACTTAAAGTTAAAGAACTAGAGGTAGTTATTATAGTAGGTAAGGATAGGATCTTAAACTAGCTTACGTTCCTCCTGTTTAAGGTAAGCCTATAAGGTAATACTCTCTTTATTAATGCGTTGTTAGAGGAGTTCTTAGTAGACATGATACTAGATCGTCCCTAGAGCCTAATAGGTGCGGGTTACTGTGTCTTCTAGTACCTAGGCGTACGCGAAGGCAGTTTTAACGTCCTTTACCTATTAGTCTACCTGCTGTGCTAATAGAGCTTAGGTTTCTAATCCTACTTTTAGTTTTAGTTATATACTATTTAGAGCCCTAATAAGCTTCCCTACCTTATTAAAGGCGGGCTGGGGGGGTTCTAGTAGCTTCCTAGCCTGTCCTACCCCTAGTACTTATAACGCGTAATTAATTTAGTCCTTTAGCTTTTTAATTACTTCCTCTAAGGCTCTAGTCTCTTCTGCCTTAAAGAGGTTAGCTAATAGACCTTAGATAAACGTTTTATTTAAGATTCCTGTTATTAGCTTTTTCCTAGCAGAAAGGAGTTAGGTTTTTACTAAAACATTAGCGGTACTAGATACCTCTGTTAGGGTTTTACTAACCTAGTTAAGTCTACTACTATAAGTGCGTTAGTCTAGGGGTAGTCCTAACTCTTACTATAGGGTACCTATTATATTAGAGTCCTAGGGGTTTTAGTTTAGGGCGTCTAACGTATTTAATTATTAGGGGTCTTCTAATATCCCTAGGTCTCTCTAGGCGTCTTTAGTACTTCCTTAGGGAGGCTCTAGGTTAGCGTCGCTCCTAGGTCTTCTGCGAGTGCCTACTATAATACTTCCTCTTTTTTTTTTTCTTCTTTTACTATTAGGATATAGGCGTGCTGTCCCTAGGGTCTTAATAGTACTTTAGAGGAGAGTTTCTTAACTACTACCCCTAGGGTAAGAAAGATTAGAATTATTAGGGACTGTTAGTAGAGGTTAAGGTTAAGTAATAGGGGATAGTATTAAGACTAATCCTTAACCTCTGCTCTAAGGGGGTAGCTCTTATTTATATACTAGCCTGTCTTTAGTGTAGTCCTAAGCCTTTCCGGGCTCTATCTGGTATGGGTCTGAGGGCCCTCCGCTGGGTCGTCCCCCGCTAGGTCTAGTGTGTTCGTGACATATTAATTCTTTATTATAATATTATTAAGTTTCTAGTAGTTAACGTATAATCTTAACTTCCTATTTTTCTTTAGTATAAATAGTATAAGGTATCTTACTAGTAACTATAATTCTCTAATAAATCTCTTTTTTAGGTTTATCTTAATATATTTACGTAGGGTTTTAAGTTCTTTTTCTAATAAACTATAAATTAGGCTAAAAGTTAGTTACTTTCCTTCTTATAGGATAATCTTATAATCCTAGAGTTAATATTTAGGTAATGCTTTTATAGTTGTCTCTTCCTAAAAGAGTAACTTATATTCTTTATACTTATTAGGGGTTACTAGAGTTACGCTTTACTCTTTAACTCTAGCTTATTAGTCTAAGAGTCTCTTATTAGTACCTACTAAGTTAGACCCTTATATCTTAAGGTTATCCTTATTTAAAGTAAGGATCCTAATTATTATCTTCTTATCTACCTAGGCACTTAGCCGCAGCGTAAGCTTACTTATAGTTACGTCTATTTTACAGTATTTAAATAAGAACTTTTTCCTCTTCTAATCTATTTCTAGACTATATTCTCTTAACTATAAGAGTCTTAATATTATATTATATTATAATAGTCTAAAGACGTCTAGGTTAATTATTTCCCTATAGTTCTAGATAATAAGTTATATATTCTGTACTTTACATGTAATTATAGACTCTAATAGCATTAGTTGTCTATTAGCTACTATTAATAGATATAGTACTAATTTTAATAATAGGATAAGGCTAGCTTATTCTATCGCTCGCGCAGAAATATAGCTCTATTATGCTCTAGAATCTACTAGTACCTTTATCTAGCTTCTATTAAGCTTAATATTTAGCTTAAGGAGTCCTTATATGCCTGTAGTATATAGAGTTTATAATTCTTACTTATTAGTAGGCGTAATTCTAAAAAAGGCTCCTCCTAATACCTGTTTAGTGTCTTAACGTCTTTATACTTAAGGTAGTTAGAGTTAAGGCACGTTTACTATTACTACTAATTATACTCTCTATTAAAAACTAGCTATATTACTATAGTAGCTATAGAGTTATTATTTCTTAGAAAGTAGAGGATAGTCCTCTTATCTTATAGATAGTTATCGCATTTAACTTTAGGATAGTTATACTATTAGTATTTATACTAGTAAAATAAGTAAGAAAAGTATCCTTACTCTATTTTACTTAAATAGTATATTATATATAGGTCTGTAGTATAGAAAGACTAGTAGATAACACTATATTATTTATTACGTAGGTCTATTAGGTAGTCTAGTACTAGTTTCTATAGTCTTTTACGCATAGTATATAGGGTTTAAGCTATATCTACGCGCTTATAATAGTCTCTAGTTTCTTCTTCTATAAGAAGCTAGTTAGGGTTAATATTCTCTTTATTATCCTCCTAATATATTTATTATTTAAGCTAAGTATAAATATCTTATTTCTTACTATCTATAAGTATAATCTTACTATAGAAATTAACTTAAAGGTACTTTTACTATACTAGGTCCTAAGTATTAGGTATATAGAAGGCGTCTTCCTGCGTTAATAGTAGTATTATTTAGCGTTATAGTATATATTTAGGGGTCTTAACTACTAGGGGTTCTAGTACCTATATTTATCTAGCTTATTAAAGTTTCTATAGCGCGTCTCTAACGCTTATAAGTTACTATACCTCCTTAGCTTTTTCTACCTATTCTTATATTACCTTTATATAATATTTAAAGTAATAGTAATATTCCTATAATATATTTTATATTACTTATTTAGCTAAGATAATTATACTTATTCCTTATATTATAGCTGCTTCCTATTCTTCTAAAGTTAGTATATTAATATACTATACCTTATATATATACTACGCGCGTAGTTAGTAGTTAAGTTCTATAATATCTTTTTCTGCTTCTATAGGCGTTAATAGCCTTAAAGTTCTTAGTTAATATTAGTTCTAGAAGTTCTCTATTTTTTATTCTTTAGTTAAAAGTACTATAGTATTATTAAGGTCTTCTACAGTATCTTTATAGACTAGAGATAAAGAGCTATTACTCTCTTCTTTATCTTTACTATACTAGGTTTTAGGGATCCCTTTCTTAATAAGTTCCTAGTAAAGTAGTAGTAATATCTTTATATCTTAAGCCTCTTCCTCTTAGGTTATAATAACTTCCTATATCCTATTATTACTATTTTCTTCTTTTATAACTATTATATTAATCTAGGGAGTTACCTTATTCTTTTTCTTATAATCCTTAGCTATATAGCTTTTCTTATTATAGTTAAAATAGGTTATTTCTTTCTTCTTTCCTCCCTTCCTTAACTTTTCTTTATTAAGGTTATCTAGATGTATTACCTTAGATCTCTTAGACGTGTAATGTCCTAGGACCCCTTATAGCTAATATTAGTAGCGTAGGCGACAACTATTAGATTTATTATAATAATCCTTTTATAGTTTCTTATCTTCTATTATTTCTCTAGGTTATTATCCTGCTAGTCGCACGCAAAGCTTATAGAGCTCTATATCTAGCTAGATAGTCTTGTTAATTAGGTTGTCTAGTGTCGTAATCTTCGTGCCTATGCGCATAAGCTTAGTCTAGACGTCTGCTTTCAGGCCTTATTTATATATAGTTTTTAAGGTATTATTATTCTAGCTAGTTTACCTAGCGTAACCTAGAAATTTGTTAGTATAGTTAGCTACAGACTTAGTTTATTGCATGTTTTAAACCTTACGTTCTGTAATAGTTACCTCGTTTAGGAGCTTAAACACTTAGCGCATACATGCTTTAAATCTGCCTATCTCTTTAAACATAGTAATTAGTTCTTAAGGCTTCTCCTTGTTACTTATGTACTTAACTAGGTAAGGCTTTACCTATTTAGTAGCTTCGCCTCTTATATAGCTAGACATAAGTACTGCTTAATTATTATTGTCTATAGTAGTTATATTAAACTTAAAGAAGAGGTTAAACTAGAGTAACTATTCTTTAAGCTTAAAGTAATCCCTATAGAAGAGGTCTGGTTTCGCGATAGCGTTACCTAGCCTAGTAGTATAGTAGTTTGTGTTTTCTATCTTAGTGTTACTTATCTTAAGAGTGTTTAAAGTGTAAAGAATCTTAAAAGCTATTAGTAAGGATAGCTAATAAGACTGTAAGGTTAGTTCTCTAGGATAGAGTAAGAGACTAGATAGATAGGGTTTAATACTAAGACAGTAAGAGAGTACTTCTATAAAGAGTACTAAAGTTTTAAGAATAATTAGTATTACTATTACTATACTATAGAGTATAATATTAAGTTAAATATACTAAGCTATAAGAGTTTATTATAGTAATCTATATACATAAGGAGTCTTATAAGACTATACTATTCTTAATAAGTCTTATATAGAGACTATATATTAGCGTATAAGATTCCTGAGACTGTAAGACTTATAACGAGTTGCGTACTTCTTTAGGTGCAGCCTTATGCTTTGGCGCACGTACCAGTCCGCGGGGCTTCTTAAGGCGGCTGCCCCTCGGTACATTCTTAGGTCGTAACAAACCTATATTAAAGAAAACTTCTTACTAGATAATAGTAGTAAATAGAAAATTAGGAGGGATAGTAACTTATAAGGTTACTACTAGCCTTAGCCTAGCCTCTAAAATACACTAGGTTAGACTAGATATCTTTAGAACGGCCGCCTATAATATTATACTAGGACTACCTTAGTTAAGATACTATAACCTAGTAATTAACTAGATAAAATAGAGAGTATCTATACATATAAAAAATAACGTAAGAATGCTTACGTAATAGTTGCATGCCTTAGTAGATAAGAAGATAATAATAAGTATTAAACCTTTATAAAAAGCTAAAAAATAACTACTTTATTAGTAGCTAGTAAAGAACGCTAAGAAGAATAAGGAGTTAGTTACTACTCTAAAGATCCTAGAAGAATATAAGAAATTTAGAGATATATTTACTAAGAAGGTAAGAAAGAAAGTACTACTAAAATACTAAAAATAGGACTATAAGATAGAACTTATAGAAGGTAAGTAGCCTAGGTTTATACTAATATACTGCCTAAGCGATTACGAGCTAGGCGTCCTAAAGAAATATATTAATAAAAATTTAGCGAAGAGTTTTATTAGGAAATCTAAGTCCTTAGTAGAATATCCTATCCTATTCGCGCTAAAGAAAGATAGAGTGTTAAGGTTATATATTAACTATAGGAAGTTAAATAATATTACTAAGAAAAACTGCTACCTACTACTTAATATATAAGAACTACGTAATAGATTAATAGGAGCTTAATACTTTACTATACTAGACCTAAGAGGAGCGTATAACTTTATTAGAATAAAAGAAGGAGAGGAATAGAAAACTACCTTTAGAATATAATATAGATATTATAAATATATAGTAATACCCTTTAGCCTAATAAACGCACTAGTAACGTGTTAAGACTTAATTAATAATATCTTAGCAGAATATCTTAATATATATACTATAGCTTAGCTAGATAATATTTTAGTCTACTTAAAGAATATAGATAAATATTAAGACTATATTAAGGAAGTACTATAATAATTAAGAGACTACTACCTAGAGTTAAAACTAGAAAAGTGCAAATTTTATAAAGAAGAGGTAGAATTCCTAAGATATATAGTTAGTAGATAAGAAGTATAAATTAGTAAATCTAAAATTAGGGTAATCTAAGAATAGAAGACACTATAAATAGTTAAGGATATTTAGTTATTCTTAAGATTTATTAACTTTAACTAATAGTTTATTAAGGACTTCTCTAAGATTACAGTACCCTTAATAAAACTAATAAAAAAGGAAGAAAAATAGGACTAGAATAAGAGACAGTAATAGGCCTTTAAAGAGTTAAAAGAAGTATATATAGCTAAACTAGTACTTATGTTATTTACTAGTAGATAACTACTAAGGATTAAAACAGACGTATTAGATCTCGCAATTAGAGTAGTAGCCCTATAAAAAAAAGACAGAAGATAGTATCCTATAGTATACTACTCTTAGAAGTTCTTATAAGTAGAAGAGCGATATAATATCTATAATAAAGAACTTATAGCTATTATTAACGCACTATAACACTAGAGAGTATATATAAAAAGTTACTTAGAACTTACTATTTATATAAACTACTAAAACCTAATATACTTTATAATAATAAAATAACTTAACTAGAGATAAGTAAGATAGTTAGAACTTTTAAGATAATATAAGTTTAAGATTATATATACACTAGGAAAAGAAAATAAGAGAGTAGATATACTAAGTAAAAGACATAATATAGTAAGAAAGAAAACTAAAGTTTATATAGTAATCCTAAAAATAAATAAAGATAAAACTTTAGGACTCTTATAAGAATACTACGTAATTTTAAAAATATAAGTAGAAGTCCCTAAGAACCTATATAAGATTATTATCTAGTAATACTATAATAATCTAATATATAGATACCTAGGAATTATAAAAACTATAGAACTAATCTAATAAAACTACTATATTAAGAATCTAAGATAGAGAGTAGAGACACACATTAAGAAGTATGTACCCTACTAATAGAATAAATATACTACACACGCACCTTATAGTAAATTACAGGTAATAAAGATACCTATAAAACTATAGGAAGATATAGTAATAGACTTTATTATAGACTTACCTAAGTCTGTAGATAAAGTAACTAGATACAAGTATAACGCGATATATAACGTAGTATATAGATATATTAAATACGCAGAGTTTATACTATTTAGAAAAACTTTTACAGCACTATTACTTATAGAAATAATAAAAGACTAAATATTCTAACACTATAGTATACTAAAAACTATTATTAGTAATAGAGATAAGTTATTTATATCTAATTTCTAGTTAACCTTTATAGCTAAGATAGGTACCTAAAGGAAACTATCTACAGCGTACTATCTAGAAACTAATAAATAAATAGAATAAATAAACAGAACCTTAAAATAATACCTACAGATGTATTATAATAAATAATAGAATAACTAGGTATTACTATTACTAATAGTATAAATTGCGTTTAATAATAGTAAATCTAAAGTAATAGGTAAAACACTATTCTACGCCTATTATAGGAAACACCTAAACCTATTTAAAAGAAACTTTCTAAGTATTAAAGTAGAAGCTGTAGTTAAGATAGTAAAAGAACTATAAGATATATTAGAATAACTATAAGAAAGACTTAAGAAAAAATAAGAATAATAAATTTTATATATTAATAAGAAAATAAAAACAGCACCTTAGCTAAAAAAGGAGGATAAAGTGTATTTACTTATAAAAAATCTACGTATAAAATAACCTAATAAGAGATTAGACTATATTAAAGTTAAACTATTTTTAATTAAGTAATAGAATAGACTAGTTACGTATATATTAGAACTACCTAAAGATATAAAGATCTACCTAAAGTTCTACGTTAAACTAACGTGTTCCACTACTCGCCGGCCAATACCAGTGTCAGATACAAGATAGGTGCCCGGAAAGAGTATGCTGTTAGATCTATAGCACAGCAGCGAGCGTACGCGATACTGCATTGTAGCACATAGCTCGGGTGTAACCACTTAGCACACATACTACATAAAAAGGACAAAAAAAATAGAAAAGAACTAGGACAGCATTAATACAATGAAATAAAACCCATCAACATACCTCATCGCATTTAAGCATTCTATCTAATAATTAAGAGTCTTACTATCTTAATTACACTCTAAAACAATATTACTATTAATAATGCGAGAACTAACTGTAATCCTAATAGACTACACAACGTACACGCTATAGCTATAACAGCTAGAAACGCGATGCGTCTCCCTTAACGTGTAGGAATAGATAGATCCTACTCAGAATATTCCTCTAAAAACAAAACTAAGAATCCTAACTAAGCTAGATATTATAAAGTATAAGAGAAAGACAACGCTTAGTAATAACAACAACAAGGCACCTCTGCGACTAGAGGCCCCGTCCGAGCTCTTAACAAACAGCCTTAAGGCGTAGAAGGAGGACACTAACTTCTACAAACTCCGCCTTAAGTTATATAAGATAGCAGACAGAGACTATCGCGAAGAACAGGCGAATATAGACAAAGTAGTAGTATATATCTAACAATCTGTATTACCCCACCTTATAAAGAACTGCTGTAAGCTAGGTAAACTAATTTAAACGTAGCTTATTAGCCTAAAACAAATAGTTAGAATAGACGCTAAAGAAAAATAGTTGCGAGCACGTTACTAATACCTAGCCGCACTTAAACTAATAAGACAGCCTAGGAGTTAGGACACCTAGCTTTTAGAATACAACTACGCCGCAACAAACGCGGAGACTAAAGGAGTTACTAAAATATAGAATATATAAGATATTATATAAGACTTTCTTAACTTAGTTATAAAGATAGTACTAACTTAGGTAACAACATTCTAGGACTATAGTTAGCGAGAACAAAATATAACTTATAAAGAAATAATAAAACGCTTCTAAGAATACATAAGCAAGTACTACCCTTTAAAGGGGAAGCAGCAGAGAGGCGCCTCTACTGTAGGGAACACCTTATTTCTCGCTACTAGTAGTAAATCCACCCTAGGTACTAACAGGGACGCCTCTTATGTTACTAATAGCGCACTATCTACTCTAACTATATAGGGGAGTTAGGGAAGACCTTATTAAAAACAAACTTTTAGTTAAAACACTATATCTAAGTAGTCCCTAATAGGGGATACAGCAGCAGCTAAAGGAGTAAAATACCCTACTTATAAACAACGCTATAGACTAGAGAATTATTACTATATCTACACAAATAAAGCACTAGAGTAGTTTACACCTCGCTTAGGAATTATAGCGATAGTAAGGCACTAACTAGAATATAACGCTGACCTGTAAGAATAGCTTAAGAGCAGGAAAAGAGCTCGCACAAAAACACTAACTATTAAAACATTAACGTCTTAGACACCTAAAATGTCTACAGAGTAACTAGAGGGACAGAAGATTTTAACAATTAATACTACCTTAACTACTGCATTATTTTAAGCAGAAGCTTTAGACTATCTACTAAGGCACTCGTTTATTTTAGACTTAGGATCTATAATACATATTATAAATAATTATAACTAAGTCTAAGACCTCCGTCCGCCTACAGCTACAGACTGTATTTAGGCTAGAAATACACAGATCTAGATACAAGGATACAGATTAGTCCTGCTTAACCTTATTAGACTGAACAGGCCGACTAAACTTAAACTGCGCAACGTAGCCTAGTGTCTAGACATCCTGTGTAATTTAGTCTCTTTTAGACTACTTAGATAGCAAGGGATGTGGTAGGATAACTAGAGTGACCCCACTGCTCTAAAGAGACGGGATAACACTATAATTACACACCTGAAGGAGGCACATAGCTAATAGATACTCGAGCATTAGGATAAGGGCGAAGCCGCCTTCTTTACGAAAGCAATTAACTCCCGCACTAAGTAATTAGCATAAAAGGCTGACGCTATGTAGTAGCATAGGCGAATAGGACACCCAGGACCAGCAGCAATTAAGCACTTAGTCTAACAGTCTAAGGGGGTGCGCATTAAAGGAATCACTACTGTACAATGCAACGTATATAGAAGAGCTAAGACTAAACGCTAGATAAGACGCACACCCTAAGTAAATAACTAAGGCCCTAGGGAAAGACTCGCTATTAACTTCCACACGTACGAGGAAGGAAGTTTAACAAAAGAGAAGAGTCAGATGCTAGTTACTAATTAGTACTCTGGTTTCATGTAGGATTTCTACTTTAAGGACAATTAACTCAGAAAGTCTATTATTAGGTTTCTAGATATTATCGTCCGCTTCCTAAAGAAGCAGTACAACATTATAGTTAAGGTTATTAAATGCGACGGAGAGATCGCGACTACTAAACCTAAAGTTTTAAGATAGTATACTGCGCGCTTAATTTAATTAGAGCCCTCCGCCCCATACACTTAATCCTAGAACAGTAGAGCTGAACGCTTAGGGGGTGTGGTAAAAGACAAATCGCGCACGATACGATTAGACGCAAACCTACCATAGGAACTGTAGCTAGAGATCGTACAAGCAGCAGTATACCTATACAATTAAACGCCAAACTACTTAAACGCCTAGAAGTTACCCTACGAAGTTTTCTTTACTACGGCAGCCCTGTACGATGGCATAATTACCTCCCCGCAGAAACTAAATTAAGCCTATCTTAAGGCATACAGTTATAAGGCATTCGCCCTTACTAACAATATACTTTAAGGTAAATTACGACTCTAACGTCTTAACCCCAGAGTATAGATAGGATACCTTGTTAGATACTAATCCTCTAATATCTACAGAATCTAGATTCTATCTATAGCTAAAGTAATTAGCACTTAAGATGTAGTGTTTAATAAAGAATTACTATTTAACGGGAAGACAGAAGACCTTATAGACAACCTTATGTACAGCACGTTAAATAAGATAGCTGCATAGATGAGGACAGTTAAACTGCTAGAACTAACCTATGAGGAACCAGAGACCTAAACGTTCTATAAAGACGACACTATTTAAGACTCTAAAATAATATAGTAAGATAACTAACTAGGTTACTATTAAGGGAGGAAGATTAACTACACCTACCCTTCTCTACTAACTACTCCGCCGCTAGTAGCTCTGCTTACGCAACTATTATCTAGCGAGTATTAAGGAGATAGCTAAACAACATCTAGCTTATTAAAAATAATTCCTTAGGAAGCAGCCTTTATAGCGGGCACCTAAGCAGGGCACGTTAGAACCTATAATAGGAAGATAATTAACAAGGCCTAGATAAAGCGAATATTAGCCTAAGGATTAAAGCTATATTAAAGTAAGTTACCGCCGCTGCTAACTTCTTATACAGGAATTAAGAAATATCCTCTCTACAAATAGTTTAAGGAAGCTAAGAAAGAGTACCTTAAAAGCTATTATAAGATAAAATTATAGTCTAAAGTGCTAATAAAGAAGATTAAACTAATAGGATAACAGATCCTTAATTATATATAGGTGTATACCTACAAACTAGATAAGAACTATTACTTACTAAAGTATAAGGCGCGACTCGTCGTCTAAGGTAACTAACAAAGGAATATTACCTTATAAGACACTTACGCAGCTACTCTCGCCAGCTGTTCATTCTAAATGCTAATAGCAGTAGCAGCTTACTATAATCTAGAGCTTAAGTAATACGATGTTACGAACGCCTTTGTCTACGCAACTATAGATTAAGAAGTATACATAAGAATGCCCTACAGCTACCAAAAGCCTAGAATAATACTCTAGGTAAATAAGGCTTTATACAGTCTCTAGATCTCCCCTCTCCTCTAGTAAAAGGAATTTATATTAACTCTTAAGAAACTTAGCTTTTAGAACGTCCCTTACGAGCTATGCTACCTAATTAAGGACAGAATTATTATATTCTTCTATGTTAACGATATTATTCTTGCATATAGTAAGTAGAAGGAGACTAAAGCCTAATAAGTAATTTAATATCTTAGAGATAAGTACTCTATTATAGGTAGAGATAATCTTTAATAGTTTCTTAGAGTTAAAGTTATTAGGAACTAAGAGCAGCGTAAGATCTAGCTATTATAAGCAGCATACGCAGACAAGATTAGCCGCTTAGTCGACAGAAAAGACATCTGACATAATACTCTAATAGCAGCTATTGAACTAAAGCCCTAAGACGGCCTAGCAACTCTATTAGAAATTAACAAGTACTAACGCAAGATTAGATCTCTGCTATATGCAGCTGTTACAACCCGACTAGACATCGCCTTTGCAATATTAAGACTAGCCTGATTCCTTATAAACCCTAGCACTAAGCACTATACAGCAGCTAACTAAGTTCTCCTTTACCTCTAAAGCACTAAATTAAGATCCCTTAAGCTTAGTAGAGATAACTGTCTTGAAGTAGCAAGCGATGCCTCGTTTACAGATAATACAATTGATAGAAAAAGCTTACAGGGATACATAATTAAGTTATTCGGCGGTTTAATTACTTAGAAAGTAAGTAAGCAAGATACAGTTACAATATTAACTACAGAAGCTGAGCTTCTTGCGCTATTACAAGTGGCAAAAGAAGCTATATTTATATCACGACTACTTAAGGAACTACAAATTAATCTACCTAAGGACATAATCACGATACAATGCGATAATACTTAAACTATCTAGCTAATTAATAATAAAGTTACACAGCTGCAAACTAAGCTCCAGCATGTGGACATTCACAATTATTAGCTAAGACAGGAGGTGTTAAGAAGAAGTATTCGGGTTATCTATGTCCAATCAGCTAACATGCTAGCTAATAGCTTTACAAAGGCGTTGCTAGCTAATAAATAGACACAGTTTCTAAGCTAAATAGGCCTTATAGAGCTCGCAGGAAGCAGAGAAATAACAGCAGCACGCCTTAAAGAGATCTAAAGCTAAATTAAGAAGCTAGAGATCAAACAGGCGTAGCTAGACAGCGATCAATGCTCCTTATACACGACCTCTAGATTCACTAGAAGATAACAGAAGTAGTTCTTATCTAGCTTAAAATAGTTTCTAAGCTGAGGGGGTGTGTCAGATACAAGATAGGTGCCCGGAAAGAGTATGCTGTTAGATCTATAGCACAGCAGCAAGCGTACGCGATACTGCATTGTAGCACATAGCTTAGGTGTAACCACTTGGCACACACACTACATAAAAAGGATAAAAAAAAAATAGAAAAGAACTAGGACAGCATTAATACAATGAAATAAAACCCATCAACATACCTCATCGCATTTGAGCATTCTATCTGACAACCAGTCGCCGGCCCACCTCATCCAAACAGGCGGATCTTAACACACGATAACGCGACAACCACGCAGTAAATTTGCTAGTAAATATAGTAATAGCATTCTCTATCTCTGTCTACACGAGGTGCGATTATAACCCTAAACCCTACATTTGCTGCAGGTTAGTAGTGCTTATTACTAAGGCTAAGAAGCCTTACCCTCCACCCTTAAGTTTAAGGCTATTTTAGCAGCTACAGCTAACATATAACCTGCCTTAACCTGTAAAGCCCCTCTAGCTATAATATATTATTACTGTTTATCCTTCCTATAATATAAACGCGTGTTTAAGGCACAAAGTTTACTGTTTTCCTCTACTGAGATTATAGCTAAGTTTATAGCTAGCTAACAGCCTTTAATAAGCTAAGTAAGAGCCCTGCTTAAGGGGCTCTATAATTAACGTTAAAGGAGCTTACGTATAAGCTAGGCCTGTTAATTAAGTTAATTAGTAGTGTAAGGCGTTTCTGTTATCTAAACAGCCTTAGCTGTAGCTACTGTTTATAGAGGAGACAGTATATAAGGCTATACTAGGCGTTTATCTTTATAGGATCCTCACATTTTGCGCGCTGTAAGTAGAATTTGCAGTTCTACTTTCTCTAAAGCTCTAACTAAGCCTTAATAAAATAATAGACCTAGTTCTTACTAAGAGGAGGTAGAGGAGGCTGCTGGCCTCGTGCAGCGAGAAGGGCGTTTCCTATCTAACGTACGTTAATAATATAAGGCGGAAAGCCTCGTTAATTAAGCTCTAGTATCTATTAAACGAGGCTCTATTCCTTAGTAGATAATAGCTTATATTTTCGTACGTTAATTATTAAAGGAAGCTAGCAGCCTTAGAGGCGCCGCTAAAGGAGCGATCGGGGAACGTTAAATAGCTCCGCAGCCCTGCGCATACTTTTTATCTGTCTTAAATTAATCGCCTAAGACGCAAGAAGGACACGATCCTCCTTTTAAGCTACTGCAGGCTGTCGTTGGGTGGTTATAATTGTTGTTGTGGAGGCAAGCGCGTTAGTGTTAATAAGGTGGGCCGGCGACTAGTGTTAGCCGGCGAGTGGTAGAACACGTTATTAGAACCTGCGTACCTAGTAATACTACTATAAAAAACCTTTAGGTATAAGACTAAAAAGGAAATAGAGTATAAAGTTAAGAAAATCTTTAATATATAATATTCTAAGATTATAGAAGATAAGTATAGAGAGGATAAGTATCTAGTTAAATAGAAAAGGTACTCTAACTCTAAGAATACTTAGGAACTAAAATTAAACTTAGAAAACTATAAAGAATAAATTAGTAATTATAACTAAGATAAAGAATAAAAAGAACTTAGGTACTAGAACTATAACTAATCTAATCTAATACTATAATTCTTAGAAGAAGAGAATTACCTTTAAGCTAAGATAGAGTAAAGACGCTCTAGTCTAGGGTAGAAGTACTAAGTATTAGCTCTTACTTAAGAATATTAACTTTATAGTTAATATCCTTAATTACTTCTAATACTTTAATCTCTTCTATAATATAACTAGAATTATTAACTTATTATTACCTATAACGCTATAATAACTTCTACTATTTATAAAGCTAATTCTTTTTTACGTAAGTAGTAAAGAAGGTATTTAGCGCTTTCTCTTCTATATTATTAGCTCTAGCTTCTTACGCGTCTAACTAAGCTAATTCCTTATTTAGATAAGAAAAGTTTAGAACTAGTATATCTACTAGCTTATATAATAACACCCTTGTTATAGGCGAAGAGGCCTGACTAACGAGTGTGTATTTGTCCTATACTACAGAAGGAGAAAGATAGAGAAGAGGTTACAGGTATCCTTAGAGGATATATATATATGTTCGTATAAGCGAAGAGGAACGTGCTCCTCTAGCTACTAACTTATACGAGCTAATAAGAAAAGGGGGCAGAGGAGATTAAGGAGTTCTTTCCCCGTGCGATAGTAGCAAAGCCTCTCTTACTTAAAGGGCGCAGCCTATTATAATACCCTCCTCCTCCTTAAATAACTATGTTGCTTCTTCGTACGTAGTTTAACCTTAACCTTGTACTTATATAGGTAGCGTTATGTTATCGTGCTGCAAAAGTAGAGATGTTGCGTGTACTTTTTCTTATTTGTTTGCAAGCAATTTTCCTCCTTTACCTGTTGTTATTGCCTAATAACGTAAAGTAGAGGAGAGGTTAGTCGTTTACTCGCTCGTGCGCATATAAAGAGCTTTCCCTCTAACTCTTTCTTCCTCTTTTACTACTTAACTTTAACTTACTTACGTACGACTCGTCTTCCTATTATTACTAATATGCCTCCTAAAGTAGCTCCCTTAGCTAGTTAGCCTAATTACGGTGTGTGGGGTCCTAGTAGTTATAGCGGTGGTGTAAACTATCTTGCTCGTACAACTGCTAGTAACATTATGTCTACGCACGCAGCTGCTAGGGCTAACATTACTTAGGTTGCTTACGCTTAGCTTACTTGAACTGCTCCTAACTAAACTTAACCTGCTAGTATTATTATTCCTGCTGCTTAGGGTAATGCGTCTCTTCTCTCTACTAACTATGTAATCTAGTATATCCTAGATACTCTAGTTATAGATAAGTTTTGCTGTCTCTTTGCAACTGCTTCTGTACGTCTTATTCCTCTTTTCTTTTCTATATCTAACGTTATTTAGCCTAAGCTAGTTCGCATTACTAAATTCTTCCTTTATCCTATTAATTAATCCCTATATAATGCTTAGTAGGGCTATAGTCTTAACAATTTCTCTCTTATTATTACTTATTATATAATTAACGCTTAGTAACTCCTCTCTAGTTATTAATCCTACCTTAAAGCCTACCTTATCTATAGCCGCAGTTCCCTTAACGCTAACTTCTGTTCTAATAACTATGCTAAGGCTATATAAGAGCGTTGTACGTTTACAGCCTTTGCTAAGTGTGTCTCTATTACTAGCGAGTAGAGCGGGGCTTACTCTAATTACGTGTAGCAGGATTACAGTGCGTCTTGTATGGCTAGGCGTACTCTACCTCTCCTACCTTCTAACAGAGTCTCTATTCCTTAGCGTGGTTAAGGTTAGAGTTAAGTCCTTACTAAGCCTAAGGAGGATAAACGTTTCTTAGACGTCTTAGGTTAGAGGGCCTCGTACAGGGTTAGTTAGCTTATACTAGCTTATTTCTCTAACCTTTTAGTAGTTTCCTAGATAGTAGCCGTATAGGCTGTGTATAAGTCCTCTATTTCTTATAGGCTTCTATAGTAATAAGATTCTCTTCTAGCTCCTAAGTTAGGTTATAGTACCCCTCTTATTTTATATAGAACTTATTATGTTAATTTTATAAGCGCTTATCTTAGATGTTCTTAATTACCTATTTAAGGTAGTCTTCCTATAGGTTGTTGTCTTGTATAATAACAGCAGCAGGGTTTAAGTTATTAGTTTATTATAATAGGAAGGGGTCTTTAGTAGCTAGTCTTAGCTTCTCTATATAGTATAATTTAGTTCTCTATAGTATATAAAGCTTAACCTAATAGGGGTCTTATACGCGGGCGACTTAGTACTTCTTACTTTTCTAGTTAAGTTTCTTGCTTCTGCGTGTAGTTTGTACGTGCCTAAGGTCTAACTATACCCAGTCTCTAACCTTATACTTAGGAGCTGGGCGACGTGTCTTATTCGCCTGTACTTCTTATTATTATTAAGCGTGTGTTATAGCTAAGATAGCCTAGTTAGTAGCTTATTTTAGCGTTTATATAATGCTTTCTGCTCGTTCGCTAGGGGGTGTTACTCTGTTAAGTAGGTTGCTGCTAGCTAATTTCCTAAGTAGCTCTAGGAAGGGCGAGTTTAGATAGCTGTATAGAAGGAAGAAAGGAGTAACGCCTGTAGAAGAGTTCGTATAAGTGTTTAGTATTAGCTTAAGGATTAGGCATAGCGTTGCCTAGTTGTTCTAGTTGTAGTTACAAAAGATTCAACTAACTGCTTTAATATCACTATTCGCGCGTTCTGTAGTACTGTCTGTTTGTAGGTAGTAGGCTGTTAACAGGTTTCTCTATACTCCTAAGAGTTTACAGATTTTTCCCTATAGTTTGCTTATAAATTACGTGCCCCTGTTTAATGTAATAGACCTAGGGAGCCTGTAGTGGCGGAAGACTTCTCGTACTAATGCCTAGGCTACATTATCTGCTTTAATTATCTTAAGTAGGATTAGTATTACGCCTTTACCTAGGCGGTCTTTAACTACTATTAGGTTAGTGCAGCTAGACGACGGTAGTAGACTAGTAATAAAGTTAACTGTTAAGTCTTACTACGTACAACTAGGTACTAGTAACAGGCGTAGGTATCTGTGCTTACTGTCTCTCTATAAGGTACTTTGTCTACATAAGCTGCAATTCTGTACAAATTAGTGGACGTTTTCGCTTATACCTGGCTAGTACTAGGTACTAGCTAGCGTGCGGTACGTTTCTTCTCTTCCTAGGTAACCTGTTTGCACAGCTAGATATGCTTGCTAGATAATTCCTATACGAAGGGGTTCATTTTCAGGCACCCAGATCCTAGATCTCTATTAGAGCTTTCTCTCTAAGTTGATTATACAATCTCCTAGTAATATAGCAAGTTTCTTTGTTATACTAGGTAGCGACCTAGCACCTAGCTTTATAGCGTTGTAGACTTCCTAATAGGTTAAGTCGTCTCGTACGGCTTAGTCCTAGTGTTCAGCGATTAAGTCCTTAAGGATTAGAGCTTTTAGTAGGGACTCAGCTATAATTAAGCTGTTAAGGGTTAACGTAGGGGTTCGTACGACCCCTATAACTATTAGATCTTGCTGTTAGGCTAGTACTAATATAATAAACTCTCTGCTTGCTAGGCGGCTGTTGTCCGTTCCTTGTAGTAGGTCCTAGTCTCTTCTAGATAGTGCGTCTGCTTAGGTGTTCTCCTTGCCTAGACAGTACTACAGCTTCATATTATTAAACTATAATAGGTAGACTAACTATTATACGTGTTATTCTATTATCTTTTACTTCTTTATAAAGTACTCTAGGTTCTTATAGTTAGTAATTACTTTAAATTCTTATACGCTATAGAGTTCTGCGTCCTATTTATTTAGGCATGTAATAACTGCTAGTAACTTCTTATTATAAATTAGGTAGTTACTCTCGTACGCTAGAAATTTCCTTAAGAGGTAAGCTACCGTGCGAAGGGTTCCTTACTTATTTTCTTATAATAGTACCCCGCCTATAGTAAAGCCTAAAGAGTTATATTCTACTATTATCTATTATTTAAGTAAGAAAGTAGTAAGGACTTTGTCTGCTAAGAATGTATCCTTAAGAGCTTAGAAACTCTGCTCTTATTCTGTATCCTATAGGAATTTCTCTTCTTTCCTTATTAGCTGTACGAGAGGCTCTGCTAGTTAGAAGAAGTTTAGGATAAAGCGTCTGTAGAAGTTAGTAAACCCTAGGAATCTTTATACGCCTTTAACTATTATTAGGGCCTCCTATTCTTAAATAGCTTAGACTTTTTTAAGGTCTATAGATATACCCTTCTATACTTCTAGGATAAAGCTAAGGTACTTTGTACGCTAAATATTAAACTTATATTTACTTAGTTCTAGGTGTAGTCCTACTTCTTATAGGCAATCTAATACTTTTTATACGTAGGCGTAGTACTAAGAGAGGGATCCTTTAGTAAAGATAAGGATATTATCTAGGTATATAGAGGCGAAGTCGTCTAAGAAGTCTTGTAGGGCCTAGTTAATATACCTCTAGAAGGTACTTAGTGCATTTGCTAAGCTAAAGGGCGTTACTAGCTACTTATATAATCTGAATCGTGTTCGAAACGCAGTTATCTATTCTAATCCTTTACTTATCCTTATCTTATAGAATACTGCAGTAATATCTAGCTTAGTGTACTATGTAGCTTGTCTAATTTAGTTTAACGTCTTACGTATAAGAGGTAGTAGGTAACAGTCCTTCTTAGTTAGGGCGTTAAGAGCTCTATAGTCTACACAGAATTGTAGTCCTCCTCCTAGCTTACGTACGAATAGTATAGGTAAGGCTGCTAGTAAGCTGCTCGCACAGATAAACCCTTTATCTAGGAGGTCTAATAGCGTCTTCCTTAGTACTAAGAGTTTACCTTTTAATATTACGTAGAGAGGTCTGTACAGTATCTCTAGCTTCTGTCTATTCTTCTCTTCTAACTCTATTACGTAGTCTTATTATAGGCCTCGCTGTAGGGGTAGCTTATTTCCTTCCTTAGGTAGGAACATCTTTAGATAAGGTCGTACGTGAGCTGGCAGGGCGTCGCATATTTCCTGCAGTGTTTTCTAGACCTTTAGGCGTAGTGCTTTCTTAATGTCCCTTAGGCTTATAGCAAAGATTTAAGTCTTACTATAGCTTTATCTGTAGTGTTGTACGTAGTGTTAGAAAGCTATAGCTAATACTAGGGTACAGCTAAAGTCTAGGGTAGCGTGTTCTGTACTATATATAGTAACCTTATATACTTTTAAGTACAGAAGTTTCTTCTCTGCGTTAATAACGCCTTTAATACTCTCTAACTAAGTCTTCTTAAGGATTATATTGTATTAGTAAGTAGTTAAGGTAACGTACGCAGCTACGTACTGCTGTATTCCTCCTACGTCTAATAAAAATTTAGTAACGTATAATACTGTACTCTTTTATTTATTTACCCCTTTAATCTTAATAGGGAGGATCTTAATGCGTAGTAAGTTTAAGTCCCTTATAAGTTTCTTACTTAATAAACAGTAGGTGCAGCAACTGTTATTAATTATAGCAGTAGCTAGTTATACAGAATTAATAATAATATTTACAGATATAGGTTTTGTAGTTACTAGCTGTAGTAAAAGTAACCTTATTATTTGTATAGGGGTTTGGACTTGTGCGGGCTCTAGCATATAACTTCGTGCTAGAGCTACTCTTTTCCCTCGTCCGAGGAGGATAGGGATTCTATTACTTATTTAGTAGTTACAGATACAATCTTTATAGGTTTTACAGGTTTATTAACCTATCTCGTATAATAGCCTTCTTAGCTGTTTAATAACTTTGTCGTACACTAGGCTACTTAGTGGTCGTGCAGACCGCACCTTAAACAGGCGCCGTTCTCTTTTCTTTCTTAGACCTGTTTACGTGTTCCCTAGAATTCTTTTCTAGGTTTCGCACGGAGCTGGTGAGCTCCTACAGAAGTTGTCCAGTCCATCTTATTGTTGTCTCTTTGGGTCATTAGTTGGCTCTGCGTGTCGTACGCTTCGCCTATATAGCTCTTGCTTGTAGTACTTTACTCTACTGTTATCGTCCGGGTAGGCTGCACGGTCTCTGTACAGCTTTGCTTGGACCTTCATTTTCTATTAAAGATATTACTCGTGCGAGCCTTTCTTAAAGACTTCTATATTTAGCAGTCTTAGTTTCCTAATCTCTTATACAGGAGAGTCTTACTGTTCTGTTGAAAAGGGGGTAGAGACTGTGCGTGCTGTCTGTGCACTGCTTAATTCAGCGACTAAGTTCTTTAGCTCCTAAACTTGGTTCTGTAATAACTCGTATAGCTGGCTCTACTGTTAACTAGCTAACTTGTTAAGGCTGTCTTGTAAGGAGTTGACTGTTACTAATAGATCTTCTGCTAAGGGTTAGTTATTGCGTAGTTATCAGGGGTCGTGCTGATGTAACTAGTGTTGCTGAGGTGCGTGCTAGTGCAGCTGGTGTTGCTGCTGTCCTAAGGCTCCTGTCATCTGCATCTGGTGCTCTTATTGTTGTAGCTCGTACGCTTGTTAGTTTAAGGGCCCTTAGTGTCCGTCCATTATTTTTTAGGTTATTAATCTTTCTCCTTATGTTATGGGCGAAGAGGCCTAACTAACGAGTGTGCATTTGTCCTATACTACAGAAGGAGAAAGATAGAGAAGAGGTTATAGGTATCCTTAGAGGATATATATATATATTTATATGAGCGAAGAGGAACGTGCTCCTCTAGCTGCTAACTTGTACGAGCTAATAAGAAAAGGGGGCAGAGGAGATTAAGGAGTTCTTTCCCCGTGCGATAGTAGCGAAGCCTCTCCTGCTTAAAGGGCGCAGCCTATTACAACCCTATTATAATAATAATTCCTATACTTCTCCTTTAATAATAATATTTTATACTCTAACTTCTTTTTTAAATAATATTTATAGGAAACTATAATAACTTAGCTAATAGTATTTATATAATCTCTAATAGAATAATAATAAGTAGTACTATAAGAAGCTATAAGTTAGTTATAAGGATATAAGGACTAGAAGAGGAGGATAGTATTATAAATAAGAAGTAGGAAGGTAGCAGTTATAAGGATGTAGGAGGAGGCACAGATAACTAATAAGGAGACTAAGCCTCTAAACTAACTAATAACGCTAAGGTTACGTAATCTTAGGAAACCTACGCTAAGACAGACTATATCCTATAGGATAGAGACAAACTTAGAAATCTTAGAGGGGGCCTTATAGGAATCCTATAAGATAATTATATATATAGACTTACATAATATAGCTATATAGCATATTATAATTAACTTAAGATAATCTATAAGTATACTACTGTCTAATACTTCTACCTTTAACCTACCTAGTACTGCACATCTATAGAATACTCTAAAGATACTAACTAGTTAACACTAGTTGCTTTATATTGTAACTACTTAACTAGATCTTTAACAGTAAGTCTATCTACTATTATTTACAAAGACTATATATTTAACTTAAATTTATCTAAGTAATACTTCTTATTATAGCTAGTAGTTATAAATATTAATATATTAAAGTTTAGTTTAAAGTTTTATAATCTCTTCTATAATAAGTTAAATTATCTATATATTATTATATAAAATTAGAGTAGTTAACACGAGTAATAATATCTAAAGCTCCTTAAGAAGTCGCGAGGTAAATATAGCTTCTTTTACTACTTAAGAGAGTGTAAGTAGTTCTACTTTAGTTATTAAGGTAGTAACTATATCTTATTTACTTACTCTCTAAGTAATAAGACTACTAAATAGCTTATTTATATAACCTTATAAACTCTTGCTATTAACTATATTATTAGTAAATAATACGTTACTAGCTACTTTAAGCTTATCGCCTCCTCCTAATTTAAGTACTCTTAATTTTATTGCTGTAAGGTAAAGCAGGACTCTGTTAGCAGCCTCCTAGTACTCCGTGTAGGGTTGATAAGAAAGCGTGCAAGGCGCGATGTTGCGAAGGCGATATCTGGTCGTGTTGTAACAGCGGCAAATAGCAAGGAAACAATCTTACGCTGGTATTTGTTAACTTCTGAAGGTTGTCAAAACTTTGGGGGTGTAAGAGTAGTCTCATTAATTAAGCTGAGCCTGAGACTTAGAAATGACGCTAATTAGTCATGTAGACAAGGTCACATGACCACTGCACCCCATCGCCCATCTTGACATACGAACTGATGATATCAAGTGGACATCGCAAGCAAAGGTATTTCACAGAGACTATCCGCACCCTTCCAATTCACGACTTGAGAATTTTATGCTGTCCCTGCTCCTCATCCAGCAACGCCTCAATTGCCGCATGATACTTGTCAATGCCCTCGGGCCTTGCCATCGCCAGCATCAAATCATCCGGCACATGGACAAACCTATCCGTCTCGCACACCAACTCGCGCCGAAACAGCGTCAACCCATGCCCCGCCCTCGTAAACGTATACGTGATCCAGCAAATGCCCTCAACGCCGCCCGTCCCGTCTTTGGCCACGCCGATATTGTTGACGGAGCGGAAAGCGAATTTGCGGCCCTGCTGCGCAATCTCAAGGCGCCATTTCGGGTAGTATGTGTTTTCGGGCAGGGCGACTTTCTCGGTCCATTCGTCGCCGACTTTGAGCGGGAGGGTGAGTGTTTCGTCGGGGGGTAGCCCGGCGCTGCCTTTGTAGGTGCGGCCCCAGTTTGCGGGGTTGCTGACGAAGTCGTAGATGATTTCGGGCGGGTAGTTGAATATTGTTGATGAGGTTGCTGTCATTACTCCCATTTTGGAGCAGGATTGTATTGTGTTGGTTGCTTTTCAAGGGGGTGGGAAATCAGTGCTGTGATGTGTTGGAAATGGGTGGCTATGGAGTGTGGTATCTGTGAAAATGAGAACGTCTGAGAGGTCAACGCTCTACTCATCCAAGGTAGACTACCATCTGGAAGCGCGGATGTTATATCTCTCCGGATCCGGACCGAGGATCTTTGTTTAGTACCAAGTATGCACCATGCAGGTAATGCTGCGGGGACGCCGGCATTGTATTCCGTCGACCTGGGGTATCGTCAAAGTCAAGAGCTCTGCAAGCTTGAAGTAGACATGAGATATTCCCCCACTGCGGAAGTCTTATCCATCGCAGATTTAAACTTTGAAGAACATTGTTTGTTTATTTTTGTTTGTTTTAAACAAAAAATGGAACAAAATACAAATGCCGTCGCATTTGGCCCCGAATGGCTGTGCACACCCGACATCTCGCTCTACATGTGTTGTTCATTGTGAACTATGAGGTTTTACCGAGCATTTTGACCATCTAAGGCCCCGGGATTCTGTTTCGATATGCTATTCATCTCACGACCTCGCTTGGAATCCTCGGATGAGGTGAAATGTATGAAATCTCCCGGGCGGACATGTCCGGCTACCCTTTTTCCGAGGCACGCACGCACGCCGCACGCTCAATAGTAAATGTAAACACGTCCTGCCGATAATGTTAGTGCTGGTCCTGATTCGGCCCTCGGATTTCATGCGTCAATCAAGCGTGGTTTCAACATTCAACGGCCTTCGCCGTAATACTTTGACATCGAACAACTCCACGCTGAGGGCAATGGCAACCATTACAAACGGCCTGAACTGGCGTAGTCAAAAAGAGCTCGCTCTCGATGCATTAGTCGTTGGGGGAGGGTTCGGCGGCTTATACACGCTCTACAAGTTACGAGAAAAGGGCCTGAATGCAAAGGTATTCGAGGCAGGTTCTGCGCTTGGTGGTGTTTGGCATTGGAATCGTGGGTCCAATATCCCCAAATAGGCGCTCATTGTACACTCGGTATTGACAGTGTTTGTAGGATACCCAGGAGCCCGCGTCGACTCTGAAGTTCCCTACTATCAATACAGTCTCCATAAAGTGTGGAAAGATTGGTCCTGGACCGAGCGGTTCCCGAATGACAGCGAATTGCGAGCATATTTTAGACATGCTGCAGATAAAATGGGGGTTAATGAGCATATCAAATTCAAGGAGAGCGTTGTCGAGTGCATATGGGTGCCCGCCGAGAAAATGTGGCTCGTAAAGACAAAGCAGGGTACAACCATTCGCTGCAAATATTTGGTTGCTGCTGCGGGATCATCGTACAAAAAACACTATCCCGGCATCCCTGGCCTCGAAAGTTATAAGGGCAGATTGCTGCACGCTGCAGGCTTCCCGGAGGGGGGTGTAGATTTCAAAGGCCAAAAGGTGGCAGTCATTGGACAAGGTGAGCAGCCGTGAATGCATGCCTGTATTTGGTCATTCCTGCTTATGGCAGCTAGGCGCAACCGGCATTCAGATCACACAAGAGGTTTCAAAAATCGCGGATGAGCTGGTCGTCTTCATTCGCACCCCAAACACAGCCTTTCCGATGAAGCAGCGCAAGATGACCGAGCCCGAGCAGAACCAATACAAAACCTTGTACGACATGATGTTCAAAGCCGCACGACAATCTTCAGCAGGCCTGCCGTACGGGGCTGATGGCAAAGCGCTCAAAGGAGTATCAAAAGAGGAGCGTGAAGCACGATGGGATGAACTTTGGAACCGAGGAGGCTTCAATTTCACCATAGGCGGCTACTCTGACTTTTTGTTCGACAAAGAGGCAAACGGCATCATGTATCAGTACTGGAGGAAGCACGTCCTTGCTCGGATCAAGAACCCCGAGAAGCAAAAGATCATGGCGCCTGCAGTCCCACATCATCCGATCGGGACAAAGCGACCCAGCTTGGAGCAAGACTACTACGAATGCATCGACAGAGACAATGTCACGCTTGTCAGCGTCAAGGAAAATCCCATTATCAGAATCACCGAAGATGGCGTGCAGACAAAGAGTAGCCATCACTATAAAGTCGATTCTATTATCCTCGCAACTGGCTATGATGCAGTGACTGGCAGCTACACCGGCATGGGCCTCAAAGACACTAATGGAAAAGATCTCAAGGAGAAGTGGGCCAACGGCGTCCGCACATATCTAGGGCTGACTGTGCCCGGCCTCCCCAACATGTTTATGGTTTACAGTCCACAAGGTCAGTACCTCTTTTCCCTTCCACAGCAAGATTTATCATACTGATAGGATAACCCCAGCACCTACGGCGCTCGCAAACGGCACCACAATCATCGAGTGCCAGGCAGACTGGGTCGCAGACGCTATCTCAAAAATGCAAAAGGAAGGCATTTCCACCATCGAGGCACGGCCCGACGCCGCGGAGAAATGGGGCCAGGCGATCCAGGATATGAATCAGAAGACGCTGTTTCCTCTGGCGAACTCATGGTACATGGGCGACAATATTCCGGGGAAGAAGAGGGAGCAGTTGAATTATCTGGCGGGGCTCGCACAGTATGAGAAAGAGTGCCGTGCGGCGTTGGATACTTGGGACGGCTTTGAAGTAACCAAGTGAGGTGGGTTTGGAAATTGGGATTGTGGAGGCTGGTTTCATTGGTGCGCTCGTGATTATATACATCGTCATTATGTCGCTCTTGCAATGATTTTGTGATCGAAAAAAGTTGAGCTTAGTAGCCATAGTGGATTATTTGCAGATTATGTTTTTTTTTTTTGGGAATGATGAAAAAAATTTGTCCCCCCTGTGTTTGGCAATTTCTACGCCGAGAACAATAATATATGTTGGATCTAGCCAATATGTTTTAGACTACAAAAAACACTTCTAAAAATAGTAAACAATAGGAAGGAACATAAATTTTAAATAGAATTAGTAAACAAGGAGAGGGTAGGTATATATCGAGTATCGTGCAACAACACCCTTCACTCAGAATTACATAACTGTCCATCTCCAAAGCTAAGCATTAATAAGTGAGAAAGTATATGACTCTTCATTGCTACAAAGAGAAGCTAGTGTGCTATTTTCGAAAGTTCTTTACGAAGGGTCCTCCACCTGTTCAACGAAGCAAAGTACCGCCCCTTCATTCACAGCATCGCCCTTACTAACCCGCACGTCAAGCCTGCCATCAACGGCCGCAGCGATGTTGATTTCCATCTTCATGCTTTCAACCACCATGATAGTTTCGCCGACTCCGACTTCATCGCCAGTCTTTCTAGCAACAGACAGCACTTTGCATGGCATTGGTGCTTTTACCGTACAACCCTCCCCATCACTAGAAGTTTCGATATCCTTGCGGAGGCTCTCAAAGTAGCTTAACAGATTGAAACACTGGTATTCGACTTGCGTGCCTATTGCGGGAAGATGGATAAACAAGTGTTGGCCCCGACCTGTCTGCGATGAGCTTGGCGATGTAGCGTGGATGTCGGAGGAGATGGATGCCTGGAGCTTTTCGCCATCGATGAAGACTTGTAGCCTAGCTATTGTCCATGGGGAGTCAACGCAGCTGCTTTTTTTCGGGCGGAAGGTTACAAGCTCGCAATGATCGAGCATGATCTCGACTGGTAGATTGTCCGAGCGGTAGAAGGAGCCTTGTCTCAATGCACTGCTGATTGCATTGTATGCCTTCGAGACTTGAAGCGCAGGAGATGACGCACTGGATGGTTTCTCTGGTTTTTCGAGTGGGTGCAGAGCCGAAGATAACGGCGCCATCTGAACTTGGTGTACCGTGCCATCGTGAGAATGTGTCGATGTGCAAAGCATAGGTCCGCCTTTGTGAACCGCATCCGAAGAGTCGATAATCAAGAACCTCCCAGACATGGGATCGTGATGCTGATTCCGGAATCCATATCGAACGTTTCGGAATGGCCGTGCGGCTTGCTTCTCTAGCCACAGGAGGAAGATGTACGCAACGAGCGGGATCTTTCGACCTAGTGACTCTACGTTGCTCATAGCATCTGCTTCGAGCAGAGAGGTCAGGTTGTTGGGAATGAAGGAGGTGGTGTACTGTGGGTCCCGGAAGCCCTCGTGCGCCAAACAAACTTGCATGAAGTGAAGATTCGTTCGAATTCCAACGCATGCAGTGTTTGCCAATACATGTATCATCTTATCAATGGCAAGCGATCGTGTCGGCGCCCACACTACAATCTTCGCAATGAGTGAGTCGAAGTGTATGGATACGGAGGCGCCCGTCTGCAGGGCCGTTTCATAGCGAACATTCTCAATTCCCTCTGCTGGCTCCCAGAAACGTAAAAGACCATTCTGTGGGTAAAAGTCATTCTGGGCGTCTTCAGCACACAGTCGGCATTCGATTGCATGGCCAATTTGCGGAATACCAGCAGTGAGAGCGGAGAGGGAAGTGAGGTTGCCACCTGCAGCCACGAAAATCTGCAAGGAGACAATGTCGAGTCTAGTTACTTCTTCTGTGATGGGATGCTCCACTTGTAGCCGTGTATTGACCTCGAGGAAGAAAAAGCGTGACGTTTTCACATCGTATACAAATTCCACCGTGCCCGCGCCTTCGTATGCCAGCAGTTGCCCGATCTGAACGGCAACTCGACACATTTCTTCTCTCTTTTCCTGCGTTATCCATGGACAAGGTGTCTCTTCAATAATCTTCTGGTGCCGTCTTTGTACTGAGCATTCGCGTTCCCACAGGGACAAAACGTTGCCGTGACGATCGCCAATAATCTGTACTTCTATATGTTTGGCCGCCTCGATGTAAGTCTCCAGAATACAATCCTGTGATCCGAATGACCTTTGCGCTTCAGACTGTGCTCTCCCGAGCTCTTCGCGAAACCTGTCTGCGCTACGAACCACCCGCATACCCTTTCCACCACCTCCTGCCGAAGCTTTAATCATGATGGGATATCCCATTTGCTGCGCAGCAATCTCGAGTGCTTCTATATCCCCAGATGACCCAGCATAGCCTGGGATCAATGGGATGCTGGGACAGTGCTCTCGGAGATATTCTTTTGAGCTTCGTTTGTCACCTAATGTTGACATTGCCTTCGCACTGGGCCCGATGAAGATGAGGCTTGCGTCTCGTGTGGCTTGAGCAAAGCTGGCATTCTCGCTGAGGTAGCCATATCCTGGGTGTATAGCTTGGGCACCAACCGAAGCCGCTGTCGAGATCAGGCGGTCAATGTCGAGAAATGGGTTGCCCGTCGAATGTTCTATGCTTCCGATATCAATGGCTTCATCCGCATCGTCGACATGTCGTGAGTCTCTATCCCTAAACCATCAAAAGGACGATTGGTTAGCACTGACCCTGTTGAGCCTAACAATTATTTTCAAGTGTGCTGTGGGAAATGAAAAAAGAAACTGACTCATTGACGAATACGGCAACAGACTTAATGCCGAGTTTGTGACATGTTGCAATGACACGACACGCAATCTCTCCCCGATTTGCTACCAGAATTTTCGCGATAACTGGTACGCTATTCTTTTTAGTGGGCGGCTGTGCGGTGAATAATTTTGGCCGTGAAGGACACGTCGAGTCCTGTTGTGTACGAGTGCAATGTTCAGCCATTCTTGCCCCAGGAACGATGTATTCTACGGTCAATATGTAGTATGAAATCCCAATAGAGTATTTTCTATTATTTCAATTCCATCTGCACCGTTCCGTTTCACATTATAAGGAGCGGCGCGGGCCGGCCAATGTGTAACCGATAGCCGCCCGGCCCAGACAAATGCCGGCAATGGTCTGCAAAGATATGGCAGTAGGAAAGAAGAGAAATTGTGCTGCGTAGTAAGGCTTAACAAACCCTCCTTGTGGTTTTGCCTATGCTGCCTCTTGGGAGTACGGGTTGCTCTTCGGGATTGGTACAATGAGATCGTAGTTACGTGATATATACTTCTTGAAGATCTCTAACCTGCATTACTGCATTTATATGTTACTGAATGATCAATTGAATTTCATACCTCCAACTATGCACTATGAATCGAGAGCGCCATCATTACCAACATCACCACTTCTTCTTAGAGAATGCTCCAACTTCTTCCCTCGTTGCCTACATACAGTCATAGTAAGAAATACTTTGCTTCGAAGTCATATTTTGGCTCTAAACAGTAGAAGTCTTAAGACAACCGTACGCTCTTCTAATTGATGAGCGGTTAAGCTACTTGGTGTCACAATGCATGGAAAGCAACGCTCTTTCGCGGCGGAAATACTGGATTTTGGCACACTGAAATCTACGGCAATGCAGTAATTTGATCCAACCTAGAATTAAGTGTCGAATGCCTTCAAGTAAGTCATTTGCGGGTAATGATTGCGGCGCATAGAGACAGTGCCATAAAATCCACGTCCATATCAGAGAAGGCGCGAGCTTCCCAAACTTGTCCCTGCCACGCAGTCTACAATTTACATACAACGCCCCTCGCAACCAGTGTGGTTTCAATCCCGATTTTGTCAATCTTATCAATTAATCCTTATTAATTGATATTAATCCCATCCTCGAATTGAATTGACAATTGACCACGATTGACGGCCCCTGCACTACCCCTAGTTGCCCTGCCGAACGCCACTAAACAAACGCCACTAAACACACCCACAGGAACCCATAGTATCCGAAGTCTATTAAAGTTCTCTTCTTTTACCTTATTTTATGTAGAGCATAGATATTAAACTTAATTTATTCTTAACACATATTTCTACTAAAGATTCTCTTACTACTAAGGCAACAATAGAGTCTAGAAATATAAGGGGAACTGCAGCAACTATAATAAGGGTATACTAATATCCTCTGGGACTAAATAAATTAGAAAAATAAATAAAAATAGACTTTTCTATTATTAATACTATACAGATAGCTACTAAAGCTAAGTAAGTAATATATTTTAAAACTATCTTATAAGTATCTATAGTATTACTATTATAGAAGAGCCTTTAGTAATTTATAAATCTACTATTAGCTAGCTTAAATATTTTTATATAATAGCTGCTTTATTAGGGTAAATATTATAAAAGGTAGATACTTAAGTCTTTTATAAGGTACTTAATAAAGAGACTATTACTAAGGCGCTAGCTACGTTAATTATTATGTAAAACCTGTCCTTTTATATTAACGTGTTCCACCACCTGATGCACGTCCCCACCTAATGCACGCGCAACACCATGCAACCAACAAAATAATTGAAGCTGTACAGCCACTAACAATAGCTATTATTTCGAGATTTTTTAGAGTCACAATCTAAGGACTATATAGAAGATTTGCGCAGTCTTATATTACGTAATATATTATTATAGTAGTTAAATAGGTCGCCTAGAGCGAGAGCTTACATAAGCAGCTGCGTTAACCTTAGTAGGATCCTTATTAACTATAACAGCCTCTAAAGCTTTAATAAGCTTAAGGCTTTATCTCTTACCTAATTTAGATAATTTAAGGTTACTATTAAGCTGTTTTTAAAGCTTATAAGTAACCTTTTACTCCTTATAATAGGTAGCTTTCTAAAGCTTTAAATGCTTACGCTCTTCCTTAGCTATAACCTTTATTAATTACTTCTATTTAAGCTGCTTAGCCTTAAGAAGTATCTATTACTTTTATAGCTAGATAGCTTTACTTTTTTAGTACTAGAGCTCCTTATTTTTATAGTCCTTCTACTCCTACTATATATAAGCTTCTTAAATTATCTTAGGTAACTAGAAAATAGCTCTACTATAGTTTTCCTTTAAAGCTTAAAGTAGTAGAGCTTTACTACGCTTATAACCCTTCTTCTTATTTATAAGGGCCTCTTAAAGCTACTTATTTTTATATTAAAGTAAGGTATTTTAGACTAATATTATATAGAGCGCTTAGCTAAGCTTCTATACCTTTAAATTATATATATCCTTAATAGTACGCTATAGTAATAGCTTAATCTTTCTCTAATTACTAGCGCTAAGTATATAAGAGCTACTACTACTTAAAGATAGCGGCTTATTACGTAGTATTATAGAATTAAACCTTTTAAGTATAATATTTAGTTTAAAAGGTAAGAGCCTTATAACCTTAAACGCCTTTAAAATCTTTATTTTAGTAAACTCTAAGTGCTAGGTACTATAAAATAACTTAAAGAAATCGCGTTTTATAATTAAAGTAAATCCTTAAGCTTTATATATAAAGATATTAAGTTTATTATAGAAAGCAGCTGTAAGAAGAGTAAAGAGGCATATATTAAGCAGCTAAAGCGTATACGTTAAATAAGGAGGTAGTATAGTAAGGAGTATCTTATTATTATTATAAAAATCTATAAAATCTATAGTTACGTAAAATCTATAGTTATTAAGGATAAGCAGCTACTATAAGCTACGCGCCTTAGCTTTAGTCTCGCGATTAAAGACTTATTTAAGCTAGCTTAGGCTAATATTATTACTTATCTATCTACTTAATAATAAGGTAAAGAAGGCTTTATATTATATAGCTTTAAAATCTTATAACTAGGTATCTTATATAGTACTAGAGGTAGCCTAGTAAATAAGCGCTAGTAAAAGAGCTATACTATTAGTATAGATATAAGCTATAGTAGTAATCTACTTGTAATTACTATCTTAGATAATATACTTTAGTTTTCCTAACTTATATATACTCCTAGAAAACACGCGTTTACTCTTAAAGAGTATACTAATAAGGAAGCCTTTCTTATCTATATTATATATATAGTAACTATTAATATAATATTCTATAATTTTCTACTTTAGCAGCTTAAAGTAGAGGCTATACTTAAAGGCAGAATTAGCTTTAAACTAGTTATAATTAAGGGTAGATACCTAGTAAGATATAAGCTTAATATTATGCTATGTAATAAAGTAGTTAACCTAGTTTTTACCTGCTAGCTTTTAAGTAATTTAGGATATAAAATTTTAAATTATAGGCTTTAAAGGAGGTAATCTATGTCTATAAAGCTTATAAATATACTCTATAAGCTTAGCTTCTTATATAGTATTAAGTAATTTACTATTATTAATTTTAGATATATAGCTCTAAGTAACACCTCTATAATAGCGTGATAGCGTTAACTAGTTAACACTATATTTTTTTATAACATCTGCGTAATAGAATAGTTCTCTAAGCTTTAAGGATTGTAGCGTAGTAAGCGCGTCCTCTATATTGTTAATATTTGTGGTGTTATTACGCGTTGAAATTTTGATGAAATTTGGTGTTCGCGTGCATTAGGTAGGGACGTGCATCAGGTAGTAGAACACGTTATAGAGTAGCCTAAATTTTATACTTTTTACTAGCTCCTTAACCCTAAGGTTAAAGGCTATATTATAACTACGTACTTAGAGGTTAGAAAGAAGATTATAATACTCTATAAATACTAGAAAGATTATATATAAAAGAGACTTTAGTTATTAAGTGTAAAGATCTTAAAAGCTATTAGTAAGAATAACTAATAAGACTACAAGGTTAGTTCTCTAGGATAGAGTAAGAGACTATATAGAAGGGGGGTTTAATACTAAGATAGTAAGAGGGCGCTTCTATAAAGAGTACTAAGGGTTAAGAATAATTAGTATTACTATTACTATACTATAAAGTATAATATTAAGTTAAATATAATAAGCTATAAGAGTTTATTATAGTAATCTATATATATAAAGAGTCTTATAAGACTATATTATTCTTACTAAGTCTTATATAGAGACTAAGTATTAGCGTATAAGATTCTTAAGACTATAAGACTTATAATAAGTTACGTGTTCCTTCCTAGGCGCAGCCTTATGCCTAGTACACGTACTAGGATGTAGGGCTTCTTAAGGTAGTTATCCTTTAGTATATTCTAGATTATAATACTATCCCCCTTCTCTAATAACTTATATCTATATAAGTTAATCTAATATCCTCCTAGGCTACCTATTATTATTAGAAACGCAGTAATTAAATAAATAATAAAGGTTAGGACGTAATAGTATCCTGTAAATAGTATATAGAAAATAACTTAGGTTATTAGATATCTTCTTTATCTATAAAATATAGAAATTATAAGGGAGTTAGGGGATAAGTAGAATATATACCTATTAACGTCTTAGTTCTAGATTTCTTAAGGATTAATAAGGAGTTAGTAGATCTAGACTAGTAAGATAAAGTAGTAGAGAAAGCTATTAATAAGGATAAGTAGTTAGTATAGGCAGCGTTTAATTATATTACTGCAGCGCGCTTAAAGTAGAAACGTCTGCGTAAGTAATAAAAGTTATTAAAGAACAAGAAGGTAAGATTATTTAATAAAGGTCTTATAGATATAGAGGATATTAAATAGCTTAAGGCGTTAGAGTCCTTAAATTCTAAGTTAGCTTTAGTTAACTCTAAGGCTCTTTTAAGTACTACTATTATAAACTAGATACTATTCTAAGAACTAGGGCTACTAGAGTCTTCTAGCTAAGTATCTTTAGAATTATAATAAGCCTCTTAGGTTTATTATTTCTTCTTTTTAGCTTCCTTTCTTTTTTAGTATTCTCTAATTCTTTTCTAGTAGTTCCTTAAGTATTCCTCTAGTTCCTATATACTTTCTAAGCTTAGGTATCTCTTCTATTTAACTAAGTAACTAAAGTTTAGTTCTAGGTTATTAACTCTTCTATTTTATTAGTATTTTAGGATTTTCTTAACTTTAAACTTATTTTCTTTCTCTAGGTTATACTAAAATATTTTTTATAATAGTATTATAGGGTTAGCTAGTTCTAACTTAGAGATATAGAAGCGTAGGTAGATCTGTATATCTAGTAGTAGCTTAAGTATATAATTTATAAGTCTGTTTTATTCTTTAACTAAAAATAGTCTAACCTTAATATAATTAAGTCTTTTACTTAGTTACTTATTACGTAAATTCTTTATAAGTAAGTATACTTTATCCCCCCTCTTTACCTAAAGTACTATTTTCTTTTCTTATTTTAGTAGGAAATACTATTACGTTATACTTTCTTAAAGTTTTCTTAGAGTTATTTATATATTTTCTTTATTTCTTCTACTATTTTTATAGCTACTTTAGTTTTCTTACTAAGATATATCTTTATAAATAGATTAGGGTGTCTCCTATAGTTAGTAAAGAATAGCGTTTTTCTAGTTAATTCTAATAATTTATTATTATAGGCTAGTTATACTATTAGTAATAATAAGACCTAAATATTTTATTATTAATTACTGTAAATTCTTAGGCAGGTCTTTATTATTCTATTTATTCTTTCTGTCTATCTATCTGTTTATAGGTAATAGGCTGTTAATAACTTTCTCTTTATCTCTATTACTACTATTAACGTAGACTAGAAATTAGATATAAAGAGCTTATCTCTATTACTTATAATAGACTTAGGTATACTATAGTACTGTATTAGTTAGTCTAGAATAATAAACGCTAGTTATTCTATACTATAGATAATTCTAAATAGTATTATCTCTGCTACTTTTATAAACCTACAGACTATATTAAAGATAGCGTTATACTTAACTCCTATTACGGGATTTTTTAATAGTAATAACCTTATTACAAAGTCTATAGAAATATCTTCCTAAGGTTTATTAGGTAGCTCTATAGCTTATATTTCTCTGTATAGTATATAGGTACTATATTTATTCTTATAATAGTCTGCATATTTTTTAATAAACTGTTTAACTTTAGTCTTTATATTCTTAAAGTTGTAGTGTTATTATATAAGTTCTATTATTCTTTTAATTCTAGAGTAACTATATACTAGGTTATTATAGTATTATTAGATAATTACTTCTTATAATTTTTAAAGTACTTTAGACATAATTATTATAGTATTATTTAATAACTAATTAGGTCCTAAGCCTCTATTCTAGTTTACTTAAAGGGTAGTATTACTAACTATTACTTTTATTCCTGCAATATCTAATCTGCAGCTAAGAGTGTTAGCTCTACTATTATTCTTTCCTAGCGTGTATATAATCTTAAACTTATATTATCCTAATATTTTAGCCTATCTAACTTATCTTTAGTTTAAGTCCTTAGTAGTAGTAAAATTAACTAAGTTCTTATAATCTGTAAATATTATAAAATCTAAGCAGCTCTCTGCGTAGATTTGCTAGTAGTAAAGGGCGTTAATAATTACTATAAGCTCTTTATTATACACGTTATAGCGTTCCTTAAGGTCTATAAATTTTCTTAAGTAGTAGGCGATTAGGTGCTATTTCTTATTACGCTCTTATTTTACTATTACACCTAGTATAAGGTCTAAGGTATCTATTTTAAACTATAGAGGTTCTCCTATTTAGAATATAATTAATACTAGTAGTATAATATAGGCTTCCTTAAGAATTTAGAATACTTTTCTTTATTTATTTCTCTATTCTTATTTTATTTTTTTTCTTATAAGTTAGGTAAGTAGGATAAATTTTTTAGAGAAGTCCTTAATAAACTATTAGTTAAAGTTAATAAATTCTATAAATAACTATATATCTTTAACTATTTTAGGTTTAAGCTATTCTTTTACTACTTTTATTTTTTCTTTACTTATCTTTACTTTATATACACCTACTATATATCTTAAGAATTTAACTTCTTCTTTATAGAAGTTATATTTATTAGGTTTAAGTAGTAAACTAAATCTTCTTAGATAGGTAAGAACTATTTAACGTGCTTAATATATTCCTATAAATTATTAGAGTATATATATTTATTATTAAGGTGTATAATAATAAATATATCTAGGTACTCCCTTAACACGTTATTAATAAGTACCTAGTATATAGCTAGTGCGTTAGTAAGACTAAAAAGTATTACTATATACTTATAGTAGCTATAGCGTATTCTAAATATAGTCTTTTATTCTTTACTTTTTTTTATATAAATAAAGTTATATACTCTTCTTAAGTCTAATACTATAAAGACTTTTATAAAAGCTAGTTAATCTTATAATTTTACTATATTTAGTAAAGAGTATTAATTCTTTATTATAATATTATTAAGTTTCTAGTTGTTAATATATAATCTTAACTTCTTATTTTTTTTAGTATAAATAGTATAGAGTATCTTACTAGTAACTATAATTCTCTAATAAATCTCTTTTTTAAGTTTATCTTAATATATTTACGTAGGGTCTTAAGTTCTTTTTCTAATAAACTATAAATTAGGCTAAAAGTTAGTTACTTTTCCTTCTTATAAGATTATCTTATAATCTTAAGGTTAATACTTAAGTAATACTTTTATACTTATCTCTTCTTAAAAAAGTAACTTATATTCTTTATACTTATTAGGGATTACTAAAGTTACGCTTTACTCTCTAACTCTAGCTTATTAGTCTAAGAGCCTCTTATTAGTACCTGCTAAGTTAGACCTTTATATCTTAAGGTTATCCTTATTTAAAGTAAGAATTCCTATTATTATCTTCTTATCTACCTAAGTACTTAGCTATAGTATAGGCTTACTTATACAGTGACCCCGCAAAAGTTTCCGCCGCACTAGTCGCGACGCGTTCCCTCACAACATCTCCTTCTTAACTTTCAAGTATTATAACTATGCCACCACGTCGCCAAATTTTATAAGAAATAGACTAAAATACGCGCAGAGGCCCTAATTTAACAGTCCAGCAGCGAGATTAAATTATTAGGATGCTGCATGGTGGTTCTACAGTTGCTTAAGTTGCTAACGCGTATGGCCGGAGTAAACGCGCTATACGCGACCTTAGGAAGAAATATTACTAAACAGGCACAACTGCAGATAAACCTCGCAGCGGCCGGCCACCTATACTATCACTTTATTAAAAGAAGATTATCTATCGCAAAGCACGTGCGCAGCCAAAAATTAAGTACAAAGAGCTAGCTGAAGTGGCAGTGGTTGTGAATCTAGATAGCACCTCTTCAAAGCCGCCTAGCTCTAGCACACTATCCCGATACCTTAAAAGATAAGGCCTCACTAAATCTCCTTGTAAAAAGCGTCCTAAGCTCCATCGCGGGGATGCATTAAGGCGCCTTAAGTTCTGCAAGGAGTACTCTCAATTCCCGTAGCATCAGCGCACGCTTAAGTTCTCTGACAAATACTTAGTTTAGAAGGGCTCAGGGCAAAACTAAGAGTAGGTTTTTTAAAATTTATAAGAGAAATAGAAGATAATAATGCTCTAAACCTATAGCTACGGTAAAAAGGTGTTATAAATAGTATAGGGTTTAATATAGTTAGATAAACGTAGGTGTGCCTGGAGAAGTCCTCTAGTTATAATAGAGCGTAATTTTAATACTCTAAAGTATGGGTACTCCGCTAAAAGTTATATTAAGGCCTTAACTAAAGGGCTTCTACTATCTTAGCGTTGTTCTTAGCTTTTTATGCAGGATAACGCGCGCATACACACAGCTGCAGCGACGCGTGAGTTTCTGCGCGAGCACTACATCACCACCATCAACTGGCCAGCATACTTACCTGATCTTAACCTAATTGAGCACCTCTGGTAGTACCTAAAGAAGCGCATGTACAAATTCTATCTATAATATAATAATTACAGCTAAGCTATAGAAGAGTGGGATAGCTTTTGTAGTGTATTAAAAGAGTGCTAGCGGCGCATACCAGCTAAGCTTATTAAGCGCCTTATCTTGAGTATGCGACAACGAATTACTGCATGTAAAAAGGCACGAGGATAGTAAACAAAATATTAAACATCTATATAACTCTTAACCCAAAAAAATAATTAATTATATAATATTTTAGCTAAGATATATGGTGTTGAAGTTTGGTGTACATGTGCTTGAGAGGGTGGCTCGTGCATGCGCGGCGGAAACTTTTGCGGGGTCATTGTAGTTACGTCTATTCTATAGTATCTAAATAAGAACTTTTTCTTTTTCTAATCTATGTCTAGACTATATTCTCTTAACTATAAAAGTCTTAGTATTATATTATATTATAATAGTCTAAAAACGTCTAGGTTAATTATTTCTTTATAGTTCTAGATAATAAGTTATATATTTTATACTTTATGTGTAATTACGGACTCTAATACTATTAGTTATCTATTAGCTACTATTAATAAATATAATACTAATTTTAGTAATAGGATAAGGCTAGCTTATTCTATTGCTTACGTAGAAATATAGCTTTATTATACTCTAGAATCTACTAGTACCTTTATCTAGCTTCTATTAAGCTTAATATTTAGCTTAAGAACTCTTTATGCGCCTGTTACGTATAGAGTTTATAATTCTTACTCTTTAGTAGGCGCGACCCTAAAAAAGATTCCTCTTAGTACCTATTTATAATCTTAACGTCTTTATACTTAAGGTAATTAGAGTTAAGACACGTTTACTATTACTATTAATTATACTCTCTATTAAAAATAAGCTGTATTACTATAGTAGCTGTAGAGTTATTATTTCCTAGAAAATACAGGATAGTCCTCTTATTCTATAGGTAGTTATTATATTTAACTTTAAGATAGTTATACTATTAGTACTTATACTAGTAAAATAAATAAGGAAAATATTCTTATTCTGTTTTACTAGAATAGTATATTATATATAGGTCTATAGTATAGAAAGACTAGTTAATAATACTATATTATTTATTACGTAGGTCTATTAAGTAGTCTAGTACTAGTTTCTATAGTCCTATACGTATAGTATGTAAAGTCTAAGCTACCTTAGTATACTTATATAATTTCCTAGCTTCTTCCTCTATAAGAAGTTAGTTAGAGTTAATATTTCCTTTATTATCCTCTTAATATATTTATTATTTAAGCTAAGTATAAGCATCTTACGTCTTACTAACTATAAGTATAATTTTACTATAAGAATTAACTTAAAGATACCTTTATTATACTAGGTTCTTAGGACTTAGTATATAGAAAGCGTCTTCCTATATTAGTAGTAGTATTATTTAGCGTTATAATACGTATTTAGAGGTTTTAACTATTAAGAGTTCTAGTACCTATATTTACTTAGCTTATTAAAGTTTCTAAGGCTCGTCTCTAACGCTTACAGGTTACTATACTTTTTTAGCTTTTTCTACCTATTCTTATATTATCTTTACGTAATATTTAGAGTAATAGTAGTATTTCTATAATATATCTTATATTACTTATTTAGCTAGGATAATTATACTTATTCCTTATACTATAGCTACTTCCTATTCTTCTAAAGTTAGCGCGTTAATATATCATACTTTATATATATATTACGCGCGTAGTTAGTAGTTAAGTTCTACTATATCTTTCTCCGCCTCTATAGGCGTTAATAGCCTTAGAGTTCTTAGTTAATACTAGTTCTAAAAGTTTTCTTTTTTCTAACCTTTAGTTAGAAGTACTATAGTACTATTAAGGTCTTCTTTAGTATATTTATAGACTAAGGATAGAGAGCTATTACTCTCTTCCTTATCTTTACTATACTAGGTTCTTAGAATTCCTACCTTAGTAGATTCCTAGAGAAGTAGCTATAATATCTCTATATCTTAAGCCCTTTCCTCTTAAGTTATAATAACTTCTTATATTTTATTATTACTATTTTCTTCTTTTATAGCTAATATATTAATCTAGTAGATTACTTTATTCTTACTTCTATAATCTCTAGCTATATAGCCTTTCTTATTATAGTTAAAGTAAATTATTTCTTTATTCTTCTTTCTACTCTTACTTAACTTTTCTTTATTAAGGTTATTTAGATATATTACCTTAGATCCCCTAGATGTATAGTATCCTAAGACTTCTTATAGCTAGTATTTATATTATAAGTAACTATTATTTAATTTATTATAATAATCCTTTTAGGGTTTTTTATCTTCTCTAGTTTACCTAAATTATTATTCTTTAAGTTATATATAGAGCTTATAGAGCTCTATATCTAGTTAAATAGTTTTATTAATTAAGTTATCTAGTATTATAATATTCGTACTAGAGTATATAAGCTTAGTTTAGATATCTACTTTTAGGCCTTATTTATATATAGTTTTTAGAGTATTATTATTCTAGTTAGTTTATCTAGAGTACCTTAGAAACTTATTAGCGTAGTTAGTAGTAGATTAAGTTTATTATATATTCTAGATTTTTTGTTCTATAATAGTTACCTTATTTAGGAGCCTGAACGCCTAGCGCATAGACTTTTTAAATATACTAGTTTCCTTAAACATAGTAATTAGTTCTAAGGGTTTCTTATTATTACTTAGGTACTTAACTAAATAGAGTTTTACCTATTTAGTAGCTTCGTCTCTTATACAGCTAGATATAAGTACTACTTAGATATTATTATCTATAGTAGTTACGTTAAACTTAAAGAATAGGTTAAATTAAAGTAGCTATTCTTTAAGTTTAAACTAATTTCTATAGAAGAGGTCTAGTTTAGTAACAGCGTTACTTAGCCTAGTAATATAGTAGGCCGTGTTTTCTACATAAGTATTACTTATCTTAAGGGTATTTAAAGTATAAAGATTTTAAAAGCTATTAGTAAGGATAACTAATAAGACTATAAAGTTAGTTCTCTAGAATAGAGTAAGAGACTATATAGAAGAGAGTTTAATACTAAGATAGTAAGTAGGCGCTTCTATAAAGAGTACTAAAGGTTAAGAATAATTAGTATTACTATTACTATACTATAGAGTATAATATTAAGTTAAATATAATAAGCTATAAGGGTTTATTACTATAATCTATATATATAAGAAGTCTTATAAGACTATATTATTCTTACTAAGTCTTATATAGAGACTAAGTATTAGCGTGTAAGATTCTTAAGACTCTAAGACTCGTAACAAGTTACGTATTCCTTCCTAGGCGCAGCCTTGTGCCTAGCGCACGTACTAGGCCGCGGGGCTTCTTAAGGCGGTTGTCCCTTAGTATATTCTGGATTGTAACAGGTCCTTATTAGCTTTAATATATTTTAATATCTTATTTATACTTATTAGTATTCTTTAAGTATGTTAATTCCTACTATCCTTTAGATATTAATAATCTATTTATAAATTATAGTACTAAAGAAGTAGTAGTTACGCTAAATATACGCTAATACTATACTCTAAATATATATTAATAGTAACTAATAGTTAGCCTATTCTCTATTATATTTCTTCTTATTAATCTTATAGGCTTTAAGTTATACCTTATAATTATCTTAATTAGCTTTCTATATTTCTTAGCTTTTAGGTAATAAGTCTAATAGTTTTATTAGTGTAGCTAGAGTTATATTAGTTTAGCCTAAGTTTCATCTTATTAGCTAGCTTAATAATCTAACTTAGTTACCCTAAGAGTTTAATAACGCGCTAGGTACTAGTTATTAGATTATAGCTAGTACGTAGTTAGCTAATTAAGGTAGGACTAGGAGGATTAGTTTTAGTAAAGGTTCTCTAGTTCTATTAGAGTCTATAATTACTTATATATTATAGAACTCTACTTTTACTTTAAGTTATAGTAACTATAGCGTGTAGTTTATATACTTAGTAAGGATAATTATAGCGTTATATACGCTAGTAATATTTACGTAAGATATAGTTCTTACTTATTATAGAGTTGGTAAGACTCTTAATTATTAGAATTTAATAAATCTTTTTAGTTATAATTATAGATAAGAATTAATTAGATTTTTATTAGTTCTATTCTCTCTCCCTTTTAAACATAGACCTAATATATTAGTAATATATAGGTAATACTGTCTACGATGCAGTATTTGTATACTTCAGTTTTTATGCCTCTTATCTGACACCTGTAGAGGTGCGCAAAGTTGGTGGGATAGCCCGCTCGCCTACATGGCCCGCTCGCTTGCTATGTACGTTAGCTATTTAGGTATTCTTTATGTATAACTTTATGTAGGTAAAGTAGTTAGACTTATTTAAAGAGCAGGAGATTATAGTATAAGATAGCCTAGTTAAAGCTACTAAAGCCTTATAGTAGATATTTTAAGTTATAGGTCCTCTAGGTAAGCTTTATAATATTATTATCTTTATTTAAGTATTAAGTAGCTATACTTCGGCTTTTATTAACTTAGTAAGAAGGTTAATTCTACTAGATAATTATATAAGATAAAATAGCTAAATAAATATATATAAGGTTATACTTAAGTATAAAAGTAAAATTAATAAGTTCTATAAAGCTTATTAGGCTAACTTAAAAGATAACTTCCTCTCTCTTATAGACTAGTAAAGGATTTATACTATCTAAATATTTTTAGGGCTATTCTATAAAGTAACCCTATACTATTAAAGATATAAAGTAATAATTAACTTTATACTCTTTACTATAGATATACTAATTAAATACTTTAAATTATCTCTTAAAGAATTTAAAAATAATAAGAAGCTCTATGCTTAGATTAATAGTAGCTAAGAGACTCTTAATAAGTATTATAGTAAGATAGATAACTTTTTTCTTTATACTACTAGTATTATACTTTATCTAAACTAGTATATAAAGTATATTTAAAGTAACTAGAAAGTATCTTAGTAAAAAAAGGCTATTAATAGAGTTAGAAAGCTTTAGCAGGGCTACTAGGATAGTACACACCTTCTTATAATACTGCTTTACAAAGCTAAAGTGAAATAAGAGACTTAAAAGCTGATCTCTACATTCTATAAGATTACATAAGACCTAGAGGGTTCCTCTTAGCTAGGGTGGCAAATGGGTATACATTGGGTTCTACGCAAATTTTTTTACCTTTTCTACCGTAACTCTACGAAAACTAGTCCAAATTAGGAAATTTTTGAATAATTTAGATAGATCTAAGCGTAAGCTATAGCTATGTAATACAAATGTGTTGTATATCTGTAATATTACGTAATTTATTAAGGTACCCGTGTTTGCTACCAACCTCAGGGTTATGAATCTTGGGTACCTAAATAAATTACGTATTATTACAGATATAAAAACATTTGTATTACATAGCTATAGTTTACGCTTAGGGCTATCTAAATTATTAAAATTTTCCTAATTTGGACCAGTTTTCGTAGAGTTACGGTAGAAAAACAAAATCGACTTGTATACCCATTTACCACGCTACTCTTAGCTACGCAGCCTAGATAAGTTTAATAACTATTGCGATTAAGAGCCTTATAACCTTAGGAATATAAGTGCTATTAAGTAGTAGCTATAAGATCTATAGAAAACACGCTTCCTAAGGTTATTAATAATAGCACTTAATATCCTCTTAATCCTAGTAATAAGTAATAAGGCAGAGCGAGTCTTTCTAGGAGCTTGTTGTATAATCTTATACGATAGAGCGCAGCTATCAGCTTAAATAATTAAGATACTTAAATGTATGAAAAGCTGGCATTGAAACACTTGATTAGGATTCTAAATTAAAATGTGTTATCCTATGGTTGCCCTGCCAATAAGCCACAGTGAGAAGGGGGTGGCGCCTCAATGGTGGAAGTGCCAAGAGGATTAATCAGTTCCATGTCAATTCCATGCCAATTCAAGTCAATCGTCGATATCGATTGATAAGGATTGACAGGATTGAAAACCACACTGGTCGCAACCTTGCCTTCCAATATATTTCTCCCGGATCTACTTTGATAACCCAGCTTGCCAGGAGCAACCCTCGCCATTCAATCCCCAACCATTAGCCCCGGCATCCTTAACGGTTGTCCTTCGCATATCGCGCTTGTACTTGCCATCATATCTCCCACCAGCAGTCGCGCGATGCAAAACAGCTCGATTATCCCACATGACCAGATCACCATTATTCTCGTATGGCACAGAGAGGAGGTATTTTGGCTGGGAAACCCACGCTAAAAGCTCATCCATCAGCGGTTGGGACTCCTTCATGGTCATGCCATCGAAATGGTGGCAGTACGTAGTAATGTAGAGATTCTTCCTGCCCGATCCGTCGTGCTCTTGTACAAGGCGGTGACGCGACATTGGGGAATCAAGAGGCTCGATGTGGGCAAAGAACTCAGGGGCCGCAAGTTTTCGATTGTGCATGAGGGAGCAGTTTGTCACGATGTCTTTGATTCGGTCCTTCATGTCTTCTGGGAGATCTTCGTAGGCGGTCCTCGAATCTAAGTATTGGGTTTCTCCTCCCATTCCCTTCGGAGGAAGCTCAACTGCACGAAGCAATGAATACGAGCATCTCTGCGGATTGTATGCCATGTCCGCATGCCATAGTGTATTGCCCAGGTTGGCAGCTTTTCGAGCTGGGTCGACATCTGTTAGAACAGCGCCATGCTCGTCGAGGTTCGAGACATCAAAGATTTCCGGCTGATGAGGGAATCTCATGGCGCGACCAGCCTTGATGTGAGCCTTGACATCGTCCAGCTCGCCAAAGCGACGGGAAAACTTAATGTGCGTTTCATTATCAAGGCTCGCACTGCGGAAGACTAGGACTCCGTATTTGGTGATGGCGTCTACGATGTCATTGATGACTGTTTGATCAATGTTGAGTCCCCATTGCATTCCCTCGACTTCGGCACCGAAGGTCTTGTGGAGAGGTCGGAAGGAAAGGTTGGTAGATGGAAGTGTAGCAGAAGGCATCTTCGTTGTGGTAACTACGTGTGAGTTTGCCTCAACGCTGTATAGCTAGTGGTCATTAAGAATTCCAAGACATCTACATATACCACCCCAAGCCTGATCCAGGTGCTAGTCACACTGGCTTGCCACTCTGCATTCAGAGTCTCTCTGCCAATTGCCGATATTTCCGCCTTCTCTGCAAGGTATTCCAGGATGCAGAGGGAGGCCGGCTGTATTTTCCGATTGTCGCTAGATGTTCAGAAGAAGCTCCTGCGCTCGGCTATGGCGTGCCTGGCGTGAGACGTCCTTTTCTCTCTAACGCATCCCCCGCATGTGCAAGATGAGCATGGAGTGGAATTCACTGTGCCGATCCGTCAGCTGGCAGCTATGTTGAAAATTGAGGACATGGGATGACACGATATTGCTGAATCGGATGAAACAAACCACTGGACATCGGGTATCATTTTGTGAGCGAGGGAATATATTAAGTTTTCATAGTAAGGCATAGTTAGAGACAGACAGAGTATAAACAATGTCCCAACCTTGGAGCCCTCAGACTTTTGAGGGCTGAATTTGGCGAGACAACTGCATCATAAGGGTCACGCCTAACCCAGCAAATAGCACCCCAAAGATAACAAGGATGAGGAAACTGTAAAATCCCACTCTCTCCAGTGTGGTTGTACCGCGCCAGACTTCCTCTGATTCCTGCTTCTCGATACCCATCTTCTTGCCAGCTTGAGGAACGTACTTGAATTCGTACTTGTATCCTCCATTCAATGTGTCCTTATTTTCAACGATATATGACCAGAAAAGATTCCGACTGTTCTGTAGAGATGTAAGCAAAATTCACTGACTTGGTTGGATGAACTCACCTCAATCATCCATTGATCAAATGAAGGAATGGACCGAGAAACATATGTCACCAATGCCAAAAGCCAGCACTGGCCTCTAATAACAGCCTTCCAATACAGCCCCGGCCTTTGCAAGCCAATATCATCACAAAGCTCATCGCCGTTGATAAACCGTGAGCCAGCTTCGAAGAACTCCCGTGGTGCGTAGACAGGAGCAACGCCGTCTAGCGCAGCAATAAGATTCTGTGCCAGGGCTCGTGAGTTCTTGGTTGGCTTCATGCAATCATAAAGCATGGATTCCATGGTTGCATGAGCCTTCTCAGGTGTTTCCAAGACGTTGTATGGAACCCCGAGGACGTAGCCGACCCATCGCCAGAGCGCAATATAATCTAGCGCTTCCTGCTTGCGGACATAAATACCCTGACGAGGAAGGGCAAGCCAAACGAGATTTGTCGAGAAGGCACAAATGGACTGGATGGAGTCAAGCTTGCTGATTGGCACACCAAACTCGGCGATGTTGAAATATCCTGGGTGCTGTGATTCTAGTTTGAGGATTCGGCTCCGCACCGAGGCGTGCAGCAGTCGCACACGAATCGCTGAAGCAAAGCCATCGCCACCGGGCTGAACGGACTCGACGCTCTTGGTCACTTGTAGAATGATCTGGAACGTTTCGAAAAGGCGACGTTTTGCCAGCTTGACTGAGTGCCCTCCAGTTCTGACGAGCGTCTCTGCAGGCCGATAGGAGGACCCCTGTGGACAACCATCAGACTAGACCATGGTAGCAATATCGATCGATTCACAACTTACAGTGGATGCAAATAGGCCTTGAAAAGCGAATCCAGCTATGGCCCCAGGTGCATACCGGTAGAAGACTTCCTGGCCACGTTTGACCTGGTCCCAATCCACCCAGGACGGTACGGTATTGACTTCATCCCACAAAGTTTTCATTCGGTCGTCTTTGTGATGGTTATCGCGCAGTAGGGCATAGGTATCGCGATCTGGCTGAGGGTTTTCCGCTTTGCTCTTAGCATACCAGCCGACGCGCGGAGGTGGAGGCGGGAACAGCGAGTCAAGCGCAGCAAGCGCTTCGGAGCCAACGATATCATATTCGTGCTTGAGTGGGTCGAGTTGCTCTTTTGTGAGATGTCTGTCGGTGACGCGAAATTTGTAGCCATATGTGGTTAAGAACTGTGGGCGATTATGTGGCCCATAACCGGCTCCCTGAGCTTTCGACATTGTTGTATTATGAATGCCCAAACGGAAAAAGGCGACTAGGAACAAAATCAACTAATGATAGCACAATACACTGTCTGGAGTTGGGATAGTCCGGTAAGTCCGTTGCAGCCTGGCACTGATGACAGGCCACTTACACAGTGTCGGTGGTAGTACAACGATGGGGGTCGCAGGAGATAACCTGCTTTCGGCTACATTTTCCGCGTTTCCGAGGTGGAGATTGGCCAACCGCAACATATGCATTGCCAATAACATGTGAGATGATTTTGGACTGCTTCGGGGGCCGAGAATCGTAAACAGCCCCAGTGACTTTCACAAAAGATCACAGCTACTGTTGACCAGTCAAGGCAGATTTTGTGTGAGAATCAATTGATCAGTGATGTCTCTAGCTCAATGAATGCCGTCTCGAATGCATATCTGGACACGGGTTCCAAATGACTACCTGCCAATGAAACCATCAATTGCTGCTGCCATATCATCCGCATACTTTTGCGTCGCCGAGAGCGCAGTGAAGTAGTTAAAGGCGTGTGGGAGGCCGGGATAAATATCGACTTGTACGGAAACACTGTGTACGTCTCAGCAAGAAGCAAAGTAGCACTTAGAAATACGTTTATGTTGTACATACCCAGCATCTTTAAGCTTATCTGCATACGCAAGGCCTTCGTCACGCAGAGGGTCCATTCCTGCAACTTGGAGGTATGCTGGAGCCAGATCCTTGAAGTTCGCTGCTAGTAGAGGCGACATTTCTGGGTTCGCGGGATTGTCTAATTTGAGATTCTGGTAAAACAGTTCCATGGAGCGCTTACAAAGCACCGGTGCATCTTTCATCTCATCCATACTATGAAGCTCCAGCTCTGGCGGGTAGTGCTCCAAGTGGCAGACTGACGGTATGCGAAGGATCTGGCCCTTCAAAGGCACAGCACCATCGCGAGCACGATGTGCGATCACCGCAGTCTGTGACAGCCATTAGTACTTTGCAATGGGTGACGTGATGCATTCTCACAAGGTTAGCGCCAGAGCTGCTCCCTCCTATAATGATAGCTGATATATCGATATGCAGTCTATCTGCCTCTGCTCGTACCTGATGCCTGTTGTTAGCTTGCAAAGGCTCAGTATATGTTGACTCGACGTCCGTCCTACCCACTGTAAAGATTCCCATGCATCATCGAGACCTCTTGGAAAGGGAAATTCTGGAGCCCTATTCGAGATAAGCGCGCAGGCCAAGCAGACTGCGGCCGCCATGTGCTGGATTCAAAGAGGTCTTACAGACGGTAATCAATGCTGATAACAACGACGGAGTTTTTCACGCAGGTCACACGACAAACAATATCCTCTCCATCAAGATCGCCCAGAGTCCAACCTCCTCCGTGGATACTATCCGTCAAAAGTTGGTTAGTCACCCCATGTACCACGAGTAACCAAACGTACTAGATTACAGCGGGTCCTGGAGTGGAGCGAGCAGTTGGGGTGTAGATTCGCAAGGCAATGCTGGATCCATCAGAAGTTGGCATCCTCTCGTCTCGTACATTGAGGCCATCTGTGAGCATTGGTTGACTCCCCGCTGAAGCTTTCTTGAGTTCTGCCATGGTGTTGCGCATGTGCTCCGTTGAGCCTGTGAGTACTGGAATTACATTACGATACTGGGCATAGAACTGCAAGGTAATTGTCAGACATTGCATACTCAAGAAGATCTTAAACACCGATTGGGACCACCTACATCTTCCCATTCCTTGAGCGGGGCTGCTAGATGAGCGTACTTAGATGGAGGTGTCATCTGTGCGTAACTGAGCTTATTGAGCGTGGGTCAAGTCAGAGGGTGAGCAAAGTCTGGCAAAAAATGTGCTAGTGAGGCGTGACTATGTGCGGCCGTCAGTATTCCTGCCGCTGCCTGCTTATTATCATCCCGGAAAATGGACATGCGGTGACCGTTCCTTGCAGGCTGGGTTCGGCTACGGAACGTACTAAACTATGTATAATTCTCAATCAGGCAATTCTGATCGGCTGACCATTTTCAACAAACGCCACATCTGACAGCAGGGGTTTTTTTCGACATGTATGCTGTCTAAGTAGCATTTATACTATTTAATAGCCTGAGAAAGTACTTGTGTCAGGCCGCTCAAGCTGTGACAATCCCCTGCGAACCCTTGCCCGCACTCATATTTCTTCCCTCCCATCAACGAAGTAAGCAATTTCCACCATGGGTTCAGATCACCCGAACGGACTCGGGACTGCAGTTTATAGTGTAACGGAGGAGAGATTGGGCGAGCCACGCCATTTGAAGGTTATCATGATTGGAGGTGGCGCAAGCGGCTTGAATTTGGCTCGGCACATGGAACTGCATATGCAAAACTACGAGTTGACTGTCTACGAAAAAAATGCAGATATTGGGGGCACGTGGTTTGAGAACAGGTCCGTAATATGCTTTTCTTATAAAAGTGGCTTTGGAAATTGCTCATCTGGGCTAGATATCCCGGATGTGCATGCGACATTCCCTCACACAACTATCAATTCACCTGGGAGCCTAATCCAAACTGGTCGCATTTGTAAGTCCATGCGGGAAGTGATTAAACAAGAGGCTTTTAGTAAGTCAATCTTTAGCTACTCTACCTCCGCGGAAATCCATTGTTACTTCAAAGAAGTGGCAACGAAATATGGACTTTACAAGTACATCAAACTCGAGCACTTCGTCTCAGGCGCTGTGTGGGATGAAGAAAAGGGTATTTGGAATGTCGAGATCAAAGATCTGAGAAATGACCAGACATTGAAAGACTGGGGCCATGTTCTTATCAATGGCTCCGGTGTATTGAAGTATGGGCATTTGTCCAAGTGAATGACACATAAAAGGGCTAATCTGGACGATAGCAACTGGCAATGGCCCAATATTCCGGGGCTCCACACTTTCAAGGGGACCCTAATGCATAGTGCTGCCTGGAAGGATGACTACAATCTCACTGACAAGACTGTAGCCGTGTTGGGTTGCGGCTCTTCGGGTGTACAAATCGTACCAACAATCCAGCCAAGTAAGGGCTTGCACAACACTCATTCATGAGGCTTCATCTGACTGTATATCTTGTTGGTAGTCGTCAAACATCTCACCACCTTTATTCGAACGCAAACATGGATTACGGCAGGGTTCGCGCAAGACCATGCTGGACCGGGTGGAGCGAATTTCAAATGTGAGTTCACGTTCTAATCAATGTTGCAACAGGTCTGTACTAACCATCCATGCGATTTAGTCAGTGAGGAGCAAAAAGAAGAGTGGCGAAAGAACCCGGAGAAGTACCTCACCTACCGGAAACAGATTGAAGGAGAATTGAACACCCGGTTTCAATTTGTAAGCTAAGTATTCATTCGGTTCTCGATCACGTAGAATGAGGGTCTAAACAAATCACAGATCATTGCGGATAGCCAAGAGCAAGCAGAGGCCAAACAGTACTCTATCAATGAAATGAGAACAAAGCTCAAAAACTCAGAACTGGAGAAACACATGATCCCGGACTTCGCAGTTGGCTGTCGCCGTCCGACACCTGGTAATGGTTACTTGGAAGCCTTGTCAATGGAAAATGTTCGGGTCGTGACAAACCATATTGAAGAAATTGTTCCAGAAGGCATCAAGTTAACCACAGGCGAGGTCGTTGGGATTGATACGTTCATCTGTGCGTCTATACTCTCAAAAGCCATTAGCCTTGCGGTACTGTGTTCCATGCTAATGTCAATCCATAGGTGCAACCGGATTCGACATTTCCTTCTCTCCTCGCTTCAAGATGATTGGCCGTAATGGCAAAGATCTTGCAACAGAATGGAAGCCAGGGCCAGCTGCATATCTCTCTGTCGCTGTTGCAGACTTTCCAAATTATTTCAGTGCGTTGTCAACTGCCATTGCTTAAAACCCATGTCAGCACCGCTAATGATTGACTGTTTGATAGTGTATCTAGGCCCAAATGCCCCAGTTGGACACGGATCCGTGCTACCAATTATCGAGCATGCGACCAAGTACTTCATCAACTTCATGAAGAAGATTCAAACGCAACAGATCAAGGCCTTTGCACCGAAGCAGGGCGCAATCAACGATTTCGTGACTCACACGAACGAGTTCATGAAGCGCACAGCTTGGGCGACGCCTTGCCGCAGCTGGTTTAAGAATGGAACCATAGATGGCCCCATTTGGGCTTTGCATCCGGGAAGTAGGATCCACTGGTTTCATTTGCTGACTGAGCCGCGGTATGAGGATTGGCATTTTACCTACCAGACCGGTAATCGCTTCCAGTACTTGGGCAATGGCTTTTCAGTCAGAGAGGTCAAGGGTAAGGACACGACTAGGTATTTTGACTTTCCGGAGGAGGGCTATCGGGATTATTGAAGCTTTCGAAATCGAGTCGCGCATTTAAAGAGTAAAGAGCAGAGGCGTATATGACTATACTGTACCCAATGCACAGAATTGTTCACCTAGGCCAGAAAATTTGCGTTAACACCGCGCAGGTTGCGCGGTCTCAATGATTAGCCAAACTCGGTTATCAACCCCCACTGTATTCAATTTCATATAGCACTAAGATATAGCCCATGTGTCGCAGTCTGAAAGTTCCCATCATACTTATGCCGCAATCATACCTGCACAATGAGATTAGCGAAAACTTCAAAAAATCGAACACATCCTGGAGAAATAAGAAATACTGACCACCATTAACCGGCAAGTCTGTCGCGGTGACAAAGCTAGCCCTATTCGACACAATCCACACAAGAGCCTCCGCAACCTCTTCAGGGAGTCCCTGGCGCTTCATCGCCATTTCTTTAGTCATTTCGTAGATGTTCGTATCGTGGTCCTCTGGCACTTCTCCTAACATAGCCGTCTTGATCACCCCAGGACACACTGCGTTGACTCTGATTCCATCCGGAGCATGGCGCAAACCATCCGCTTTGGTAAATGCCAGGACAGCGGCCTTAGTCGCGCAATACGCGGGCAAGTTATCATATGCTCTTAAACCAGCCATCGAAGCGACATTGGCAATAGCGCCCCGTGCGGTGGAGGCATATTTGTTACTTGCATTGGGGATAGAAAGGGGTTCTTGCTTGAGCATTTGCTCTATTTGTGCTTTTTGACATAACCATGTTCCGCGCTGGTTCACAGCATATTGCTTGTCAAACGTAGCCGCAGAATATTCGGTCGTGTAACCTGGAAGCAAAATGCCGGCGACATTACATGCGTAGTCGATGCGGCCAAACTTTTGTACAGAGGCTTGCACAAGATGATTGACAGAATCCTCCAAGGTGATGTCTAAAGTTATGAGCAGCTTGCATTGGGCCAATGTGCTATAGAATGCGCACTGCCACTCCATTGTATGCGAATCTTGCCGAAAGGAAAAATCTTCCCAGTGATTGCGGAAACTCACCGGTAGTCACAGCTAGGACATCCGCATTTGGGTATTCCGTCACGATTCGTTGCTCGGTAGCTTTGAGAGCATCTGCATTCAAGTCTGCAATCACAATTCTTGAGCAGCCATCCTTGGCGAACAAGATAGCGGTTGCATGCCCGATTCCTAGGATATTTAACAGTGCGTTCAGAACGTGTAATTGCGGGTGGAGATGATTCATCTACTTACCTGAGCCGGCGCCAGTTACGAGGGCCACGCCGGGAAATGGCATTTTAACGGACGAGGAGACCAGGGTTTTGGTCAGTCTTGAGAATGGAGTGCGAACCTCGATGATGTAGCTGCGCAAAATGAACGAGATGTTTCCAAAATGTATGTCAATAATAGAGGCTTTGCGGGGAACATTTGTGTCGTTCTAAACCAGCAGGCCCCAATGCTTGTTCGGACTACCGAACCGTCCACGTTTCCGACATTCTTTTCTTCAATGTTCCCGAATTACGAAGCCGGTGTACCACTCACTAACAAGCCGGACTGCTAGACTTTTATTATGTAAATTCAGACGCTGCGGCTTACGGTAGTCCAGTTTGACTATGCACTCTTCGAGCCGTGTGAAATGTAAACGGAATAAAGAAATATTTGACTACCGTACACCTGACCTCTTAAGCGAGGCTTTACATCCGTCACATTGAAGAGCGGTCTCGAGTCAAGGCTTGCTCAGCTCCTTTACGTGAATCCGACAATGCTGCACTGACACCAGGTGCAATGACCGCGTAGTCTGCTGCAGCGACCAGAAAAGACATGCCCTCTTCTATGCGCTTCAAAGAGGCGTCAGACCCTATGCCCATACTTCCAACGACTTTTCCCAACCGTTTCCCGGCCACACATGCCTTTGTCAGAGCCTGTTTGAAGATGGGTTCATTACCATCCAGACCACCTGGCAATCCGAGTGCTAGACGAAGGTCGAATGGTCCAATAAAAATACCCGAGATTCCATCTACTTCCATAATTGCGTCCAGGTTATCAATGCCTTCGCGGGATTCAATCATGGGTAGAATCGCGACATGGCGGTTCACCGCACGCTCGAAATAGCCCATGACACCTCCGGACCCAGCAGGCTGCGCAAACGCCGCCATTGCAGGCCCGAAGCTTCGCCGGCCCCGGGGCGGATATAGAGCTCGGTCGATTACCTGCTCTATCTCTGCGGCATTGTTGATCATGGGAATAATGATTCCAGATGCACCACTGTCCAGGGCCCATTTGATCCATTCCACCCCCGCGGAAGGGACTCGGATCAAGGAATGGCAGATCCGGCCGGCTCGAGCTGAAGCAGCCGCCACTGCATGCACCAGATGGGTCATGGACTCCGCAGAGAGTGGAGCGTGTTCCATGTCAATCATGACAAAGTCACACCCGGGCTGTTCGGCTACGATTTGGGCGACGATAGTTGAGGGTATGGTTAACACGGCACCTATCAGTGGCTTTCCGGACTCTTCGATGGCGGATATGAAGGAAATTGGTCTATCCGTTGCAGTAAAGTTGCTCCCTTTCTGTCCTGGGGTATACATGGTGACTGGTTTGTACAATTCCGAGTGGTGAGAGAGGTTAAAAAGCCGCTCAAGCATAGATACGCCCAAGATCTCAATTACCACTGCAGTTGATGCTAATTTTGCGAGACGGAGGAACAGTATTACATTCGGCTCTGTTTGAGAGCCGTCAGCCGGTGCTTCCACGGCCCGGACCACATTGCCGACCACACTATGATCATGCACCAAAACTACGAAGCAAAGCCAGAAAAGCTTATCACAAATCACTATTGTAGAATACAGAGAACTACATCTGGTAAACAATACAACAGCTTACTGGTTTCTTTTTTTCTTTTTTTCTCCTATTTTTCATCTATGATTCGGAGGACGAATTGTAATATCTAAAGGAAAGTCCAGGTATTTTGTTGAAAAACGCTACTCCATTTGCTATTTCGATAATTTGAATAGAAAATAAATCCAACTGCGTAATAGTCCACACTGTTTCAGTTGACATGTACAATCATCATAGTAGAAAATTGGGGCTCATAGAATACTCCGGGCCGACTTTGCATGTACACATTTGTGATATAACGTAAGAAGTAAGCAAACATTGATATATGCTTGGCGTGGTCAAAGTTGAACTGTATTTTAGAGAATAAACCAATTATTGAGTGTTACGCAGCAGCTCCCCCGTCGACGCTGTATACGGTGCCAGTTGTGAACGAGGCGTCATCACTGAGCAAGAAGGCAATCGTTTTTGCAACTTCAAATGCTTCGCCTTTTCTTTGAAGTGGGAGGCTTGAATATGTTGAAGTTGTGGTACTGGACGTTGCTGAAGGAGCTGATTTCAGGAGACTATCGAGCATGGGAGTCTGAATTGGGCCCCTGTGGTACAGAAAAAGTGAGTTCACCATGCCCCTGGAATACATAAAGCTTATAGGTACGTAACTTACGGTGCAACTGCATTAACGCGGATGCCTTTAACCCCAACTTCCTTTGCCGCCGTCTTCGTCAAACCGACGACGCCATGTTTCGAGCAAGAGTATGCGCCGATTCCAGGCCTTCCCATTATTCCTGCTAGTGATGCCGCATTCACGATGCTACCTCCATCGCGCATGGCCCTGATCTGCGCACGTACACAGTACATGACTCCTGACAAGTTGACCGCAATCATCTTATCCCACGTCTCGTCCGTGAGGTCTTCGAAACTGGTGAAGCCGAGCTCGATGCCTGCAATATTGGCGGCTCCGTCCAATTTGCCAAAGTGTTGTATCGTCGCTGAGATCCAGTCGTTGACCTGCTGACTCTTGGAAACATCGAGCTTTGTTCCAATAACATCGACGCCTTTGCTTTTCAAGTCGCTCACAACTTTATCCAGTTGCTCGACTTGGATATCTGCCAGTGATAGTCTAGCTCCTCGCTCCGCAAGCTGCAGTGTTAAGGCTAATGCGATTCCAGACGCTGCACCCGTGATGGTGATGACTTTGCCCTCAAATGATGCCATGTTAGACGTGGTACTATATTCGTCTCTGACCAGGTGGCTGAAAACAGAAGTAGTTGAAAATATAAAGGCAAATAGACTTCAGGCTAGGAACTTCCGAGTCCATAAATTGCTCTCAAGATAACAGATGCATGACGTAACCGGGTATTTTTCCGAGCCTGCGGTTGCAAGGATACTTCATAGCCGCCACCCCTTATGACACCCTATTGGTGGTAGGTGAGCCATCGAATCTGCGCTGAGTCTACCCGGAAAGAAAATATACTGCATCCCGCTCCCCTTGGCCGATAGATTTCAGTATCTTGCATCTGCTTGATTGCTAAGAATAGGTACATGCGTGGTGTTGACCTCAGGTGCGGAAAATTACCTACTTAGGAATCCTTCGGCGATATTTCACCTCAAGTGGACCAATTTCACACTCATCTCTCTCCTCTTGTTCTCACTAGGAACAGAGCATATACCCGGTGGAAGACCCCAGAGAGTCTAACATATCTAGAAAACACGATGCTTTCATTTAAGCTGGTTAGGATGAAATGAGGGACTATGTGAATCTCGAAATTGATCCAGTGGCTTGACCAATATTTTGGAATTATATTTTGGATATAATTGTTTTGGATTTCAAATTGCTCGGTTCATTCATGAACTCTATTCTTGTATTGAAATAAATATTTCTACGCCGAAGTTTTCGCGATTATACATGAATTTGGTACATCAGTATTGCATGTAGCATATGGAAACATGCTGCCGTGAGGCTCTGAGACGCTTCGAAGCCGATGGATGAACACTCAGGTACGGTGTAGTAGCTACTAAACATGGCCGCAATCATTACTCTAACACCTAGTTCATGGCAAACCACCATAGGTACGTCATGTTTAGCTTGAACAAAGATTTTCATATCATTCATCCATAATGTTTTATAGAAGAAATTATGCTCAGAATATCGCTAGAGCATTCGGTGGGCTTGCAACACCACCAGAAATATTCAAAGGCGAACTGGTAAAGAGAAAACTCCAGCGCTTTTGCCTCTTGCACTCCTCCGCCAACTCTTCCAAATCCCACAGCTCACCAATTGGCATGCCCCACAAGCTCAAAGCTGTATCATGAACACCTAAATGCGTATTAGACATATTGCCGTTAAAAACGTACAGAACAGGAAAAAGACTCACGGTTCGGCATTGTCGCTGGCCACGCCTCAAATGCCATATTATCAGCCGCAATGGCAGCAAACTTGTGGTTCCAGAGCCATTCGATCGACTCCGGAGTGCCCGCGAATCCACAGTATGCATGGTCGACGTGGCCCGACTGGTGACGCTCTTCCGCCGAGGCGTTGTTGTACCATTTGATCCATCCGGTGCGTATGATCAAAATATCTGCAGGTTTCAGTTGAACGCCTTGGTCTTTAGCAATTTGGTCTAGCTCCCGATATGTGATATCATGTTTGGTGTCAGCGCGGTATACTATGTCCTTATTTTCTGCCCATGAAGCATAATCAAGCAAAACTCCTCGACCAACAATCCCCCCACGCTTCAGCCACGCTGCCCCCGTCAGTGTTCATTGATCCAAGATACGACATGTGACTCACTTTGGATTCCATTGCGGTCATTGCGGTCTGGCCCAGATATCTCAGCATGCGTAAGGCCATTATAATACTGTCCAGTCTCCTGCCATGCCCAATGTCCTGTGATAGATGGTAAGCCACTTGTCGCAGAAAACGAAAACAGTGAACTAGAACGTACGCAAGCTATCCCATTGACTACTCGTCTGCGTATTGATGTAAATTTCGTCGTCGTGGCCGGTGAGGCCGAGGTGACTTAAATCCAATATATTGTGCACAATAGCCTTGCGGTCATGACCTGGATCATGAATACATTCGAGTGGCCAGCTAATCAAATTCTTGAGCTAAAGTTCGAGCGAGCATAGCGGGGCAAAAAAAATCGAAAACTCACTTAAGAGACACGCTAACGCCAGCCTGCAACTCTCTTCCTGCTTCTTGCGCCTTTTTTGGCGTAAGCCAGTTCAACGTTCCTAATTGGTCTTTCTGGCCATCTTTGTCCCATAGGCCCCAAGCGCATCCGTGTGGCATGTTTGGTACTGCGGGCAAGTCTTTGTATGATGGAAAATCTTCAGCCTCCATTTTCGTTGGTGTCATCTACGAGAGCAACAAGTTTGTGGCAATCAATGTATAACGATAACGCGTGAATGTGCGAACAAAAGTCTCAGTTCCAAAACCAATAGCATATGTATGTAATGACTTCGTACATATCCGAAGAGCCACGTTCTCCCTTCGGCAACGGATTCTCCGAACGCTGCAACATCACAGGAGAAGATACGAACCTGCACCCGGAACTTCTCCACGGATGCACTATGCATCTTGACCTCGTTGCTGTGCTCTTTGGCAGACCCCATGGGGCGGATCACAAATGCGCCCGGATTGGCTTCTTTTCTCTCGAGGCCAGGATGGCCTTACCCATGTCTCGGAGAACATTCTTCTTGACTTTCCCACTACCTGTTAACGGCAATGAACTACCCACTTCGGGGTCGCCGAGCCAAAAAATGTACCGGGGAGACTTGTGCCTGGCAAGTTTGGCTTGGACCCAATTCCTCATCTCTTCGTCAGAGAGTGTGGTTCCCGTGGTGTCGGCTTGGAGATACGCGGCGACCACTTCACCGTACTTGGCGTCTTTCAAGCCCACGACAGCTGCATTCACGATGTTGGGATGCTGGATTAATCGCTCCTCAATTTCTAGAGGGAAAATATTCTCGCCACCTGCTCCGTAAGTTAGCTCTTTGCAACTGGAGGGGAATTAGTCCGTCTCTGCACCTCTGATAATTATATCTTTTATTCGACCAGTGATCTTGCAATAGCCCTCCGAATCAAAGGACGCCTCATCACCAGTGTGCATCCAGAGAACTCCTTTTTCGTCCTGTATCATGACCTCTCTTGTCTTTTCGGGGTTGTTGAGATAACCTTTCTGCAACAAGTATCCTGAGACACATAGCTCGCCTTTGCTGCCTAGAGGCACAATATTGCCAGAGTTGTCGATTATCTTTGCTAGAACGTGAGGCAGAATCTTGCCTACTGTTGAAAAACGTTTCTCGGGTGCGTCGTTCCAGCTCGTCATGAAACTTGCAGGTGATGTCTCAGTCATTCCTGATCGCTCCAGTCAGACATGCAACTTCTGTGAGACTCCACGCACCATATGTATTAGTCAATTGACGCAAATTCAGCTTTTCTTCCAGGTCTTCCATCATTTGCCGTGGTGTTGCGGATCCTGCAGCGATGCCGGTTCTGAGATGTGGAAACTTCTCTCCGGGATGAATCAACTGCATCTCAGCAGTCCACATAGCAGGAACGCCGTGCAGCGCGGTGCAATGTTCCTCTCGCACAGCCTGGAGCACAGCGTTTGCTTCAAAAGTTTCGCTTGGAAATACTATCGTACCCCCGCGTGTGACCACTGCTAACAACCCGAGGACAAGACCAAAACAATGGAATAGGGGAGGTGGGCAGCACAGAATGTCGCTTGTTCGCAGCCCCATACGATCACCGACTAATCTCGCATTGTTGATGATATTACTAGGTTGGGCGCATCTTGCATCAGATTTGCATTTTAGATTCTTGAGCGGGACTTACTGGTGCGTTAACATGGCAGCTTTGGGGCTCCCCGTTGTGCCGCTAGTGTATTGCAAATTGCAAACATCAAATGTGGTGACCATGCTCTCTGCTGCTTGTAGCTTGTCATTGGTGATGGCCTTTCCATTCTCCATCATTTCCTGAAAAGTTAAAAATCTATCGTGAGTGTTGTCATGGCTGGGTTCAAGGAGTATGGCCTCTTCAAAAGCGGGTCCATAGGCAGGATCTGTTGGGTGTGAGAGTATCTCAACTACAGCCGTGTTCAGTTTAGATCCGAGTCTAGACGTTGTGAAGAGCAGCTTGCATGCTATAATCATTGCAAATGTTAGCAAAGGCGCTTGCGATGTTGGTGTTTACTGACCGCTATGCGATATAGCATTCTTCAATTCACTGGGCGTGTAGGTGTTGTTAAACACTGCCAGGATGGCTCCGACACGACCACAAGCAAATAGTAGCTCAGCATATTCGACGCGATTACCAGCCAAGATGCCGAGTGTATCCCCATGTTTGACACCTTGCGAAAGTAACCCCCTGGCCACGAACTTGCTCTGCTCCTGTAATTGCCTGTACGATAATCTTTCGTGGCTCGATGAAGCCACAACCGCTGTTTTGTTGGGGGTTTCACTGCATTGCTCATTGAGCAGCTGGCTGATAGTTACTTCAAGCAACCTTGGTTCCTTAGGTCCTTGAAGAAATGAGAGTGTAGTATTTTTATTGGAATGTGCTGCAATATGCGGGATGTTTCGAGTCATTGCCATTTGGACAAGTTCAGGAACTTGTGATGTACTAAGGAACAATAAGCAGTTGGGAATCAGTACCCTTTTTTTTTGTTTTAGCCACTGCGTATGCCGTACTTGACCATGTAACTGAATCTTAACTGACCCGTTTAGAAGTATTCTTCGGTGACTAATACTTTAGATACAGGATTTGAGTGAGGAATATGCTACCGCCTTTTTCCGATCAACAGCCGGCTCGTGCAGCCGGTAAAGCGCAGCAGACAATATCACTGAAGAGAGATTGGTCGATCACAATGGAAGTGCCCTGTGAAAGCCTCAATCTGCCAAACAAATCTATTTTAATGTACGTTTATAATGCGCGTGCTCGCAATCACAGTCTTGCCTTTAGTTTCTTCTGCCCGTACGCTGCCCAATTAATACTCTTGTTCCCAGATTGGAATTCCTTGATGCCATATGCAGCTTCAGCATCCTCGGCCATCATTTCTGTGAAGAGACCTTTGATCCCCTCAGCCTGGCGCTTTCCAGCAGCATCAGCCCAGGCGAGCGCGACAAGCTCCTTACACATGGCTGCAGCGCGTGGAGCACAGCCATCCAGTTGCAAAAGATATGCATCGAGCGCGCTATTCAGCTGCGAGAACGGCTGCACACTGGCAACCGCACCAATGCGTATCAAGTCTGATGGCCAGATCGGACGTCCCGATAGCATGGCCTCTCGGGAAAAAGCAAAGCCAAGCTCACGGATGAGGTACTTTGAGATTGTCGCTGGGCACAACCCAAGCTTCACTTCGCTCAGGGTGAATACGGCTGTTGTAGCCATAAGCCTGATGTCACAAGCGAAGGCCAATCCAACGCCTCCACCAAACGCTGGACCTTGGATGCATGCAATTGTGATTTGAGGCGCATTGTCGATGGCTTCAAAGAGATTGGTTAAACTGTGGAACTGATCGTCAACCTTGGATCCACCCTTAGACACAGGACTGCTGTCCTTTTTCAAGTCCATGCCTGTACAGAAAAATTCGCCATTGCCGGTGATGGCGATTGTCTTGATATCCGAGTCTGTTGAGGCTTTTTTGAAGAAAGATGTCAGTTCCGCGCACATTTCTACAGTCAGGGCGTTGCCATTTTTTGGGCGATCCAACACAATCTTGACGTGAGACTTTGACCGGAATATACAGAGATTGCCTCCTTCATTTACTCTTGACCATTTGATTTTGTATGAGGGCATATTGTTTGCTGGTGATGAAGAAGAAGAAGAAGAAGAGAGCCCGAACCTAGTAGCAAGCGCACTGCCTGCCCGGCTTCCGTTCGGTTTCTTCAGTGTATCAGAGATCCAAAGACCGGTTTGAACCAACTCTTTTAGGTCCACTCCTGTATCGATTCCAGCTTCATGAAAAGAGTAGACGAGGTCTTCAGTTGCTACATTTCCTCTTGCGCCGGGCGCAAAAGGACAACCGCCCAGTCCAGCAACGCTTGCATCAAAGACTCTTACACCGCAATTATATGCTGCCCATGCGTTGCTGACAGCTTGGCCGTAGGTATCGTGGAAATGACCTGCCAGTACCTCGACAGGGATGCCGAACTTGACTAGATACGATATCAGATTATTGACTTGCGAGGCAACACCCACTCCAAGGGTATCTCCGAGGCTAATCTCGTAGCATCCCATGTCCAGTAATCGTTGAACACAGTTTAGAACGCTTGTATGTGGGGTTGGTCCGTCAGAGATATCGGCGAATATGCATGATATGTATCTGATTGTAAAATTAGTGTGTACATCCCAATCATCGGATGGCTACCCACCCTCTCACAGCCAATCCATTGGATATTGCCTCTCGAGCAACAGTTTCCGCCCGGGCCAAACCTTCCTGCACCGAACATCTGATATTGGCTTGGCTGAAGCCCTCACTCGCGCTGACGAACACTGCCACTTCTTGCACGCCCAGCTCCAAGGCAGTCTGGAGGCGTCGTACATTTGGAACCAGCACCGGCAATTGAAGATGTCTAGCGCCGCCATTACCGGCTCGACTCTTAGATGCTGTACTGTGCAGGGACTTGATGCTCGCATCAGAGAGTAGCTCCTTGCAATCAGCCAGCTGCGGAACCGCGCGAGGAGACACAAGCGAGGTCAGCTCGACAGCGCCCAGCCCGGCATCAAGGAGGCGATGTATCAGCATCAACTTTGTCGCGGTGGAGACAGAATCAGCGATGTTTTGGAGACCATCTCGAGGACCAACTTCAACAATTCGAATCCTGGATGAGTTGGGAGGTGGTCGCGCCAGCATGGAGGTTGATTTTGCATTTTGAGCCATGGTGAGGGTCTGTTAGATAGTCTCTAAGATCAATTTCTGCCCTCGGCGTCCTTCCTCTCAGCGTCTTACAAGATCCACAAGACTTGGAGCGTGGACCGAAAAAAAGTCTGCAATTTAGTCAGCCGTAGGAATAAAGAGTGAAAATCATGATTGTCGGGTTCCGGTGCGTGCCCATGCGGAATATGCGCGATACTGCCCCGGCAAAGATTTCCGAGGCCGGCGAGATGCCACATTGGCCACTATGCTCGTAGAAGCATCTCTCCGTTCTTGGATTAGATTAAGCTGATACAAATCTCATACAAGGTCTCTTATAAGCATTGCCTTTAGTCCAATCCGGGCGTGACTTTTTCGCGCCAGTGCTACAATGACTACACTCTCCGTGTTCCCAATAGTTGCATCCCCCATCGACAAGCGTGGAGCTGCGGAACGGGCAAATGAAGAAGCATGGGGCCCGATTCTCGAGAGATTCGAGGCTGCTCTTAAGGAAGTTACGGCTGAGGGGACGGCGCATGCGTGTCAACGACATCAGTTCAGGGGACAATTGCTGGGTATGTTTCTCATCACCCACAGGCTGCTTGAACGGTCGAGGTGACACGAATCACGCAGCGCGCGATCGTATTTCGCTACTTCTTGACTCTGGATCGGCATTTCTGGAGTTAGGCACTTTCGCTGGGTATTCATTGCAGGATTCAAGTCCATGTGCGAGCCTCATTGCGGGGATCGGAAGCGTCTAGTAAGTCATCGGGCTCGTCTGGTTTTCATCAATGCTAGAATCTAAGAAAGAAAATGAAGAGACAATATACTAATGTCAAAATACGGGAGCAGTGGTCGGCACGTCTTGATACTGTCTCACATACCAACACAAAGTGGAGGAGCCTGGAACGAAATGACAGGTAAGATAACGGCACTTGAGAACCTAGCCACTTTTCATAAAGAGAGCAAAATCTCACAGCCGACTAGTCATCAAACAAAATCGGGTCACTGAGATTGCGAATGAAAACAGTCTTCCCATCATCGCCCTTATACAGTCGGTGCGAAGTCCTTCTCCGAGTATCCACCACCATAGCTTTTTGCACTAATCCAGTAGCCAGGCCGGCGTCTTTCTCCCTCAACAGTTCCGCGTCTTCCACAAGGGAGGTCAGATCTTCCGAGACCTAGCGATACGCAGTCGAGAGCGTCAACCGACTTGCGGTGTCGTGTTCGGCTCATCAACTGCAGGAGGTGCCTATCACCCAGCGCTTTCCGACTACACCATTTTCGTACAAGACCAGGCGCAGGTCTTTTTAGGCGGCCCGCCCTTGGTCAAAATGGCCACGGGAGAAATCATCGATGCTGAAACTCTTGGAGGCGCTCTCACACATGCAACAGTCACCGGTCTGGCTGACCAGATCGCGCTTGACGAGTACGTCGAGAAACCAAGACATCTGGGGTACTGACAACAACTTTCATAGATTCGATGCTATTCGCAAAGCACGAGAGTGGGTTGGCACCCTTGGTCAGGATCCAACTAGACTTGTCATTAATGATGCGGTTCCTTTGGCCCCACGCTACCCTGCGGAGGACTTGCTGTCCATCGTCAACCCAGATATTCGAAAGCCGTTCAACATGCTCGCAGTACTCCTGAGGATTGTTGATGGTTCCAGACTGTCCATGTTCAAGCCCAAATTTGGGCCTAATCTGCTGACTGCATGGGCGCAGATCATGGGTATACCTCCTTACATGACACGACTCTTCCCAGCGTTTGAACTGACAATTTAATCCAGGCCACACCGTTGGGATCGCAGCAAATCAGATACCAATCATCAACCCAGACGAAGCGTCAAAAGGCGCACAATTCATCCGAATCTGCAACCAACAGTATGTAAACATCCTCTCTATACCAATACATCCCTTCCACCAACTCCCTAACCTAAGCCACAGAAACACCCCCATAATCTTTTTCCACAACGTGACAGGCTTCATGGTGGGCTCCAAAGCCGAACATGCCGCGATTATCAAAAAGGGCGCACAGATGGTGTCTGCAGTGAGTTGCTCAACTGTACCCCACATCTCAATCATCATTGGGGCATCCTACGGAGCCGGCAATTACGCAATGTGCGGTCGTGCGTATAAACCACGTTTCCTGTTTACATGGCCCACGGGACGCTGCAGTGTCATGGGTCCTGAGCAACTTGCTGGCGTGATGAGAACGGTGGAGGCCAACAGTGCTCATGCCAAGGGACTCACTCTTCTTCCGGAGGAGCTAGATGCAAGAGTGCAGCGATTTCACGACTCGGTGGCCCGTGATAGCGAGGCATATCGGACAAGCGGCATCATGTTGGACGATAGCATCATTGATCCGAGGGATACGAGGGATGTTTTGGGTATGTGCTTGGAGGTAGTAACGTTACAGGACGTACAAGGCACTCAGTCTCATCAAAGCTTAGCTCGACTGTGACATTCTATGACACGAGCAATCAAATTCTAGAGTAGATGCATATTTCTGGAGTTCTCCAACCGAACTGTCCACACAAAAACACACCAGGAAAGCAAAGATAATCAATATACCTCAGTCATCCACATCTCCACAACCGCTTAAAGGCACAGTAATTAGCGAACTGTTGCTTAGATGCCGACACTCACACAGACGTGCCTGAATTAGATTTGAATATTTTATATCGTCTCGTGTGGGTTTGCGAGTTGTGATTGAACACAATACAGAATAACCTAGGTATTTGAATCTGGGTTGTTTTTGACATGATTTTATTTGTGGTTATCAGCTGAATTGTTATTCATGCCAAAATAATAGGAAAAACAAGAGAAATAAATCTGTGGATATTCCAGACTTCAACCGAATAAACATTGAAAGGAGAGAAAGAGAGAAAGAGAGAGGACGAGAAAGATAGGGAGAATAAAAAGATAATACCAAGTCGACATGAATCCCCCAAGGAAAGAGACAAGGGCGAGGCATAACTACAGGCTCAAACGCCAATAAGATATAAATACCAAGGAAACAGCATCTACTATTCGACCTTTCACCCTCCCCGACATCGCCACAGCTTTTAGTTACCTTGTCAAAACTTTGGGGGTGTACGAGTTGTCTCATTAATCAAGCTGAGCCTGAGACTAACGTGTTCCACTACTCGGTGGCCAACACCAGTCGGTAGCTCGCCTCATCAACACTAACGCGATTGCTCTCAAAATAACCACTATAACTATTTAACGACCGCCTTACGCAGCTTAAAAGGAGGGCCGTGTCCTTCTTACGTCTAAAGTAATTAATTTAAAAAAAATTATAAGTGTATATAAGGCTGCACAGCTGTATAATGTTCCTTAAACAACGCTCTAAGGCCGCCTTAAATACCGCCTACCTACCTTAATAATTAACGTACGTAAATATAAGCTATTACCTACTAAAAAGGAGTCTCTTATTTAGTAAATACTAGACCTTAATTAATAAGGTTTTCTACCTTAGATTATTAACGTTTAATAAATAGTAGACTCCCTACTTACTATATATAGTAGGCAGCCTCTACTACTACCTCTTAGTAAGAACTAGGTATTACGCTTTATTAACGCGCAGTTAGAGCTTTAGATAAAGTAGAACTAAAAATTTTACTTATAACGCATAAAATGCGAGGATCCTATAAAAATAAATAAGTAGTTTAGTCTTATATAGGACACGCGTAAGACTTATAGGATAGTAGACGCAGATACTTATAACTTTAATAAGACTAACTTTATAATAGGTGTCGCCTTAATATTAAAAGTTATTACTAGCTCTAATACTATTAGTTAGGTAACTATTATATAGCTAGGTAATTATAAATAGGTAATAACTATTAAGTGTGTAAGCGCAGTAGGCCGCCTTCTACCTCTATTTATTATCCTTAAGGCGAAGGTCTACTAGGCTAGTTAGTACCTAGCTAGACTACCTAATAACTAGGTTATTACTGTTAGTAATAATAGCTAGATAAGAGACAACCTTAGATTTAAGTAGCTAAAGTATTTTAACCTATATACAGCCTCGTCCTCTGTAAGAGGCTATCGCCTACTAATACTTAATAGCTATAGTAGCTACGTAACGCCTAAGTTTAGTAACTACTATAAGGAGAGGAATATAATTAGTCTCTATATACTTGCCTACACGTTATATAAGCTTTAGCTATTAGATATTAGGTACTTCTTACTACTTAAGACAGCGTATAGATAAGAGGTAACTAAGCTTACTTACTAGGGCGTCTACTATGTTAATAAGAATAAGTTTCTCTATATATCTACGTATACAGCTAGCTATTTTCTCTATTTTAAACGTCCTTAGAGGCTTCTAAGGAACAGGCCTTATCCTGTTTAGTCTTAAACGCGTCCTAGAAATACTTACTATTATCTATACGCCGTCTCTACTATCGTAGTTAACTACGTTTAAGCCTGCCTAGACAGCTAAAACGCCTTATACGATAACGCAGCTTAATTAATAGGCTTACCTTATACGTAAGCTCTTTTAGCGTCTATCGCAGAGCCCTTTAAGTAAGGCTCTTACGCAGCTTATTAAAGGTTATTAGCTTATAATAAGCTTTGCTATAATTTTAGCTAAAGAAAATAGTAAACTTTATACCCTGCATACCCGTAGAAGACGTTAGAAGGACACGCAGCGATAATATATAGTAACTAGAGGCGTACTACAGGTCGCGACAGGTCGCGCGTTAGCTGTAGCAGCTAATATAGCCTATAATAAGATAGTAGAGGCTACAGCTTCTCGCCCTTAACAGCGAGCGCTGCCTACCTGCAGTAACTGTTATATCTAAGGTTACAAACAAACTTAATGTAGACAGAGATAGAGTATAATATTACTATATTTGCTAGGAAATTAACTGCGTAGATGTCCCGTTATTGTACATTAAGATCCTCGCGTTTTGATGAGGTAGGCCACCGACTAGTGTTGGCCACCGACTAGTGGAACACGTTAACGTGAACCACAAGCGAGCTGATCACACAAGCGAGCTGATCACTTTGCCAAGACAACACCACCTTTTACCATCTATTACAATGCCACAACAACTAGATCTTAAATTACTTTCTCGTGAAGATAGACTTATCCTTACTATCTAAGCTATAAAAGCTGACACGTTATTAAGCTAGCGACGCGCTGCTGCTACCTATACAAAGGCTTACCTTGTAGCAATCGTCCCCTCGTAACGCACGCATTTCCTCACCAAAATCTACCAAAATCCCGCCTCTATTTCTATTTTTCTAGCCTTATTTAATAAATAAAATAAAAAAAAGTTCTTATATTTAATATATATTCCTTAAGCAGCTCTATAATCTTAGTTAATTATATTCTTTAAAATATATAATTTATTTTCTAATTTTTTTTAATAATAGTATTAATATAAGAATTAGAATTTTTTAATCTTAAATAGCTAAGTAAAAATATAATTATTTATAAAGATATTCTATATTTTATAAAGGTATATAGAAATTTTTACTAGTAGGAAAGTACTATAGAATTGTAACGTATGGTTTTAGGTAATAGTACTTGCTTTACACTACAGATAATAGTAAAGGGATAGTTCTGTATTACTATTACTTAGCTATAGGAGAGAATAATACTTATTATCTCTGCTCCGCGCTGTAGGCGCAGGTTTTAAGTAAGTCTGTTGCGTTACGCGCTAGCCCTTAAAAAAGCCTAGCGTAATAATACTATAATACTAAGATTTAGATTTATAATACTTTATTATAGAGCCTTCCTCTCTAGCTAGTATTCTAATAGTATTAATAGCCTTAATAAAAACCTAAAACTATATAGGAGAGTAGGAAAAGAGTTGTTAGATGTAAAGCCCGATAGGGTGTTAGATGTCACGTGTCGATCTCCAAGTCGCGAGATCCTAGATGGTAGCACAAACTCTCGGGTGTAACCACTTGGCAGAGGGGCACACAAAAGCAGAAAACGGAGAGAACACAGAATCAATCAATCACGTTCATCATCAAAATTCATCAAAGATCAAGCCAAATAGTCCTTGAATCTGACAAGAGTATCTATATAGGTATATTTTAATTACGCGTCCTTAACGCGCCCTATACACGTTATTATTATGTATTATAAGCGCGCTGTGTTACGCTTCTACCTCTAGAAAAAAGTTAAGGTAATTAAGACTTTTATTCTCTAGTAATAAGGTATAGACCTACTTTATAATAGTAGAGTTTTTTAGTATTATTATAATATTACGCTGCTCTTTTACTCTATTATAATAATATAACTTACTTAATACTATAGTCTATTACCTAAATCTAAAGTATATTAAGAAGTTATACCTTTATAGTGCTAGGCCCTTTACATAGGCTACAGCTAATAAGCGTGCTAACTAAGACGTAGCGACTAAGACTTACCTACGCTGCGCGCAAAGTATTACTAATTAGAAGAAGAACTGTAATAACCCTAAGTATAAGCGCTGTAACTATTATATTATAAGTAACTATAGCGCCTATACTCCTATAAGTCTTTAATCTATAGCTTACTCTAGGCGCGTTATTATTAATAAATATAGGTCTCTTATAAGCTTAATGCCTGCTTAAACTACTTATACGTCCTTCGCAATTAATATAATATAGTAGTTACTACTACTACTACTACCTCCTAAACTAATACTACAGTTATTTTAACTAGCGTTAAGCTTACGCGCTGCTAGCGCTAATTTAATTTAGAGCTTACTAGCTACTACTACTACGCCGCCTATACTAGCACACTTATAAGTATTATAACCTAAGTGCCTACTACTTTACCTTAGTTTCTAAAGCTAATCCTAGCTAAGTAGCGTAGGATTACAGCTACTCTAGAGTAGCTTATAGCCTACACAGCTTATATAGTATACTAATACGTTACTTATATTAGGAGCGCTAGCTAATATCTTTAAAAGGTGCTACTCTAGATAATACTAATAATAGTAATAGTAGTAGTAGTAGTAATAATAAGAGTAGAAGTAGTAGGGGTAAAGGTTAAGATAAAGAGGAGAAAGAATAGTAAGAGAATAGAGGAGGAGAAGAAGAGAATAATAAAGGAGTAGATAATAGAGAAAATAGTAGAGATAATAGTAGAGAAGATAAGTAAGCTCTTCTCCTGCGCTATAGAGGCGCTATAGCGCGTTATAATATAAAGAGTAGAAGTAGAAGTAAAGGTAGAGGTTAAAGCTATAGTAGAAGTAAAGGTTAAGGCCTAAGTTAAAATAAGGCTAGAGATACTCTAAGCTATAAAAAGTTTAAGAGTTTCTTATTAAGCCTTAGTAAGTAATAGTAATACTTTAAGTATAAGTAATACTAGAAAAGAGATTAAGTCTAACGTAAGTAATAAGAGTAAAGTAGTTTTAGTATTTTTAAGAGTTTTCTTTTACTTCTTATAAATACCTATAAGCCTAAAGCTATAATAATAAATTCTACTTTCTTTCTTAAACTTACTTCTCTTTAGTACTTTAGTTACGTAACTTATACTTTCTTTCTCTTCTTTAAGCGCGTAGCTCTTTTCTTTTATTTAAACTCTTAGACTATGTTATCTATATTTTTAAAATTTAATACTAAAATCTAAGTATTTTAAGTCTTATTATAGCTTTTCTACTTTAGCTAGTACTATAGTTAGCTTTTCTTTATATATTTACTTAAGATCTTTCTAACTTCTTAGACTTCTTCTTTTTTAAAAGTAATATTAAGTAGCTAAGTATTTTCTTCTTCTTCTTACTAAGATTTTTAGTATTTAAGGAGTAAGATATAGAATATGTTATAAATATAGTAGTAAAGTAGTAGAATTAAGTAATATACCTGCGTTCTAACTACTTCTTATACTCTAAAAGGTCTAATAAACTTACTAGATAACTTTCTATTTAGTTAGTAGGTTAAGTTAATATACTTAGTACTAAGTAATATAAGATCTTCTTAGTAGAATACTTTATCTTTATACTTTTTTTTATAATATTAGCTTTAATACTCTTATACTTTTTATAGGTATTCTATAAGCGCGGTCCTTACACTATATATATACTTAACTTTATCTATTATATTAGGTATCTCTCTCTCTAGCCTACTATCCTTAGGAGGTAAGGTAACTAGTAGGTACTTACTATATATAGTATAGAAAGGAGTTAATTTTATTAACTTATAGACTAAATTATTATACGTAAATTAAGCTATACTTAAAAGCTTAACCTAGTTATCTTAAGCTACTAATATAAAGACTTAAAGGTACTATTTAAGCGTTTAATTCTAGCGTTCTGTTTACCTATCTGTCTATAGGTAGAAGGCTGTGCTTAGCTTACGCTTTACCTGTAGTTAGTAGTAAATCTCTACCTAAAAGTTAGAGGTAAAGATAAGGCCTCTATCTAATATAATACTTTTCTATACTCTAAACTTTAAAATTATATAGTTAAAGTAAGCTTTTATAAACTATTTTACGTTTTATATCTTTAAAGTAAGTATATAGAGTACTATTTTTAAAAAGTAATTAATAATTATAAGGATTATATTAAATATATAACTTAAACTATCCTTTACTAGAGGTAACTTAGAAATAAAGTCTAGTATAACTTCCTTAAATATATCTCTAAAAACTAGTAAAAGTACTAGCTTTCTATATTAACTATATCTTAGAGCTTTACTCTTTTAGTAAATAGTATACGTTCTTACGTACTCTTAAATATTATAACTAAGTATTAGCTAATAGCATAACCTTCTAATTAGCTTAAGCGTTCTACGTACGCTAAAGTAGCCTACTATACGCGTGTTATAGTTCTTGTAACAGTGCAGAGCCCTACTACGCCAAATAGCCAAAAGTATATTAATACTAGCTCAACTGCTAGTAGTGGGCTCTGCATCTAATATACAGGTAAGCTGTAACAGTACCCCTCTCGGCAATCCGTTACACTTCTAGAATAAAATCTCTTACTTAATAGCTAGTTCTTCTAAAATATATATTCTACTATTATATTTTAAGACTTTTCTTTTATTAACACGCTAAATAGGTACTCTTCTACTACTTTAAGTGCCTCTAGTAAAAGATAGTTTAAGTTATATATTTAATATAATCCTTATAATTATTAATTACTTCTTAAAGATAGCGCTCTATATACTTACTTTAAAGATATAAGATATAAAATAGTTTATAAAAGCTTACTCTAACTCTATAATTTTAAAGTTTAGAGTATAGAAAGGTATTATATTAGATAGAAGCTCTATCTTTACTTCTAACTTTTAAGTAGAGATTTACTACTAACTATAGGTAAAGCGTAAGCTAAGTATAGCCTTCTACCTATAGATAGATAGGTAAACAGAACGCTAGAATTAAACGCTTAAATAGTACCTTTAAGTCTTTATATTAGTAGCTTAGGATAACTAGGTTAAGCTTTTAAGTACAGCTTAATTTACCGTATAATAATTTAGTCTATAAGTTAATAAAATTAACTCCTTTCTATACTATATATAGTAAGTACCTACTAGTTACTTTACCTCCTAAGGATAGTAGGCTAGAGAGAGAGATACCTAATATAATAGATAAAGTTAAGTATATATATAGCGTAAGGACCGCGCTTATAGAATACCTATAAAAAGTATAAGAGTATTAAAGCTAATATTATAAAAAAAAGTATAAAGATAAAGTATTCTACTAAAAAGATCTTATATTACTTAGTACTAAGTATAATAACTTAACTTACTAACTAAGTAAAAAGTTATTTAGTAAGTTTATTAAACTCTTTAGAGTATAAGAAGTAGTTAGAACGCAGGTATATTACTTAATTTTACTACCTTACTACTATATTTATAATATATTCTATATCTTACTCTTTAAATACTAGAAATCTTAGTAGAAAGAAGTAGAAAATACTTAGCTACCTAATATTACTTCTAAAGAAGAAGAAGTCTAAGAAGTTAAAAAGATCTTAAGTAAATATATAAAGAAGAGCTAACTATAGTACTAGCTAAGGTAGAAAAGCTATAATAAGACTTAAAATACTTAGACTTTAGTATTAGATTTTAAAAATATAGATAACCTAGTCTAAGGGTTTAAATAAAAGAAAAGAGCTACACGCTTAAAGAAGAGAAAGAAAGTATAAGTTACGTAACTAAAGTACTAAAGAGAAGTAAGTTTAAGAAAGAAAGTAGAATTTATTATTATAGCTTTAGGCTTATAAGTATCTATAAGAAGTAAAAGAAAACTCTTAAAAATACTAAAACTACTTTACTCTTATTACTTATATTAGACTTTATCTCTTTTCTAGTATTACTTATACTTAAAGTATTACTATTACTTACTAAGGCTTAATAAGAAACTCTTAAACTTTCTATAGCTTAAAGTATCTCTAGCTCTATTTTAACCTAGGCCTTAACCTTTACTTTTACTATAGCCTTAACTTTTACTTCTACTTCTATCTTTACTCTTTATATTATAATTTACTACAGCGCCTCTACAGCGTAAGGTAAGAGCCTACTTACCTCCTCTACTATTATCTCTACTACTTTCTCTATTATCTATTCCTTTATTATTCTTTTCTCTTCCTCCCCTATTCTCTTACTATTCTTCTTTCTCTTTATCTTAACTTTTACTTTTACTACCTCTACTCTTATTATTACTACTACTACTACTATTACTATTATTAGTATTATCTAGGGTAGCACCCTTTAGAGATATTAGCCTGCGCTCCTAATATAAGTAATATATTAGTATACTATACACGTTGCGTAGGCTATAAGCTACTTTAGGGCAGCTGTAATCCTACACTGCTTAGCTAGGATTAGCCCTAGAAACTAAGGCGAGGTAGTAAGTACTTAGGTAGTAATACTTATAGGCGTGCTAGTATAGGTAGTATAGTAGCAGCTAGTAAGCTCTAGATTAAATTAGTGCTAGTAGTATATAAGCTTAACGCTAGTTAAAATAACTATAGTATTAGTTTAGGGGGTAGTAGTAGTAGTAACTACTGTATTATATTAATTATAAGGGACGTATAAGTAGTTTAAGCAGGCATTAAGCTTATAAGAGACCTATATTTATTAATAATAACGCGCCTAGAGTAAGCTATAGATTAAAGACGTATAGGAGTATAGGCGCTATAGTTACCTGTAATATAATAGTTATAGCGCTTATACTTAGAGTTATTATAGTTCTTCTTCTAATTAGTAATACTTTACGCGTAGCGCAGGTAAGTCTTAGTTACTGCGTCTTAATTAGCACGCTTATTAGCTATAGCCTATATAAAGGTCCTAGCACTATAAAAGTGTAACTTCTTAATATACTTTAAATTTAGGTAATAGACTATAGTATTAAGCAAGTTATATACGTTATATATATAATTTAATAGTATTATTATAATAGGGTAAAGGAGCAGTGTAATATTATAATAATACTAAAAAACTCTACTATTATAAAGTAGGTCTGTACCTTATTATTAAAGAATAAAAGTCTTAATTACTTTAACTTTTTTCTAGAGGTAGGAGCGTAATATAGCGCGCTTATAATATATAATAACGTGTATAGGGTATATTAAGGACGCGTAATTAAAACACACCTATATAGATACTCTTTTCCTACTCTCTTATATAGTTTTAGGTTTTTATTAAGGCTATTAATACTATTAAGATGCTAGCTAGAGTATTATAAATCTAAATCTTAGTATTATAGTATTATTACGCTAGGCCTTTTTAAGGGCTAGCGCGTAATGCGACAGACCTGCTTAAAACCTGCGCCTACAGCGCGAAGCAGGGACGATAAGTATTATTCTCTCTTATAGCTGAGTGACAGTAATACAGAACCATCCCTTTACTATTATCTGTGGTGTGAAGCAAGTACTATTGCCTGAAACTATACGTTACACTTAGCCTGCCCTCCTATATCTAATAAGACTAAGCAACTATTTAGTAGCGCTAAACTTCTTATTACTAATTATTAGTTTATACTTAAGATAGAAATTATTAAGGCTAACAAGTGTCTGTAGGCATAGTATAGGAAGCCTAAGAAAGGAATATTTAATAAGAAAAATATTAGTGTTAAAGAAGAAGAAGACTAAGACAATTTAGGTAATAAAGTTAATAGTAATAATCTACCTACTTCTAACGTAAAAGATAGTAGAGATAGTAATATCTATGTAGAGTAGGTTAGTTAGCGAAGTTCTTACTATTAAAGAGGTTTACTAATTACTAGACAGAAATCTATTTTAGGTAACTAGACTGTATTAGAGCTCTAGGAGCTCTAATCAGCCTTTCCTGCATCAGACTAGATCCTACCCTTAGATCCAATCCAGTCTAATCCAACGAGAGCACTGTTCCCCTCAATTATGTGAACTAAGCTTAGACCTCAACACTAAGTTTACCTTTGAAAAATCATTCACATCTTATTTGCCAGCCCAAAATGCAACCATATCTTTCACCTTCATAGTGTGAATTTCTGGACACTTCGCATTTTGACATTTGTCGACAGCAAAATCGTATCTTCCCTTAATAATATCTTGACCGAGAAGGGCCAGTAAACCCTGAAGTGCTGGTTTGGGGAAGACGGGGTAGAGACTCGGGTGCGAAGGCAACTCGGTGACCTCGCCTCTCTGGAGCTTTTCCAGAGAGTCGTATGTGACTGTGAAATCAGAGCCTATTCATGTTAGAAAGGTTAAGATACTAATTTCAATGGCTATTGGTGGCAAAAACATTTGAGTTCCCATCATTCGCATACCAACAAGATAATTTAGAGCGACCTACCTCGTGCTTCTATGGCCAATTTCAGGAACTCATTCCACGTTGTCTTTTCGCTATAACAATACGTATCCTCCTCCCACTCCTGCATGTCTAAGATCGCAGCAACAAATTTTGCTAGGTCAAATGTGTAAGTGAAGGTCATCGGTTCGTTTCCAGTCCCTGGGATAGCCGCGGCCTTATTAGCCATATCCACGACAAACGACAGAGGCGGCATGTAGGACCTAACGTGTGGAAGTCCATAGTAGTCTAAGAAGTAACCGTTAATGAAACGCGTCCACTGTAGATTCGTCTTGCGCAGCTCAGTGAGTGCTGCCTCCCGGATTGCGTATAGTGGTGAACTAAATAATTATTTAGACTTAAGTGTTCTTACGATAAAAGAAGCGAAACTCATGGCTCTTACATTTTAGAAGGTGGCACGCTCCAGTCGCTCGCGATGAAGCGTTCGGTGGTTTCACACATTGCTGCTGCCTGGATAAGGTTGACTTGAGCAGTTGAGGAAACGGAATCCAATACTTGTATTGTTGAAACGATGGTATGCACCTTGTTGCTGACAAGAATTTTGGCTGTGCCATCAATGTCACTGTAATCAACAACAAGAGTAGTGACTCCAGAGTCTGACTTTTCTGGCACCTTCACTTGAGTTTAGTAATCAATCAAAACAAGAGACTATTCGTAGGATGTTTGCTACCTTGCGTGCTAAAATCAGCACAGTGTGCTTCGAGTTGCCCTTGAGCACCTCAACAATAGTCCGACCTAAATGGCCAGTTCCTCCCGCCACCGCAATAACGCCCATTGTAGCACAAGAAAGATAGAATTTGGTCAGTCTGAATTAGCCAAAAATCTGAAAGTGATGCTAGAAAAATCTTTCTCGATGACCTTCTCGGGATATAGGAAAGCAAGTTCTTATTTATTTGCAGATTCTTGCTCTCGAAATTCTTTATAAAAGTACAAGAACAGATGCTAAAAAGCACCACAGTAATTTGTAAGCTGTGAGTTGACTTGGATAAGGATTGTTTCGGAACTGAATGTGCATGACTTGACAAAGTATCAGATCAGGCCATAGCAGCAGCAGTAGCAGTTTCACGGACGAACCTACCGTTACCAGCGCGCACCAGCGCGCACCAAAGCGCACCATAATTGCACAAAAGCCCTAGTTGTGCATTATCTTAGTAATGCGTTGATGCTAAATCCGAAGGTTAAGTGCATTGGCGTTATTGAAGGAGAGCCTGCGCGTTACAGGAATGACAAATAGTATTAGCGCAGTGTTGCTTATCTCCGAACATATTCGGACTGCAATAAGCAGAGTTGCTAACAAGCCGGCCGGCCTGGTAGGTATGTATATACAGCCGTACAAATCAAAGTTAAATTGAGTTGAGACCGGATGAATTAGCCGCAATTTTTTTTGCTAAGGCTCACCGACAGGGTTGAAGCTACGCGAGCTAACGTGTTCCACCACCACGCGCACGTCCCTACGGCTCGCACGCGAACGCGATTTTCCATCCAATCTTCAACACGCGATAACCCCATCAAAATGGCGAATATTCAGGCTGCAGTTGATGCGCTGAATTCCTTGAAGATAGGCGAATCTTTCCGTTATTCAAATTATGCAAAAGAATTTAGTTACGATCGGTCAACGCTGTCGAAGAGGCACAGAGGTGTACAGCAACCGCGTGAGCAGTATATTAAGAATAGCAGATTACTGAACACTACGCAAGAAAGAGAGCTTGTACAGTATATCTATAAGCTTTACGCACAAGGGCTACCTCCTTCTAAGCCTATAATATAAAATTTCGCAGCCTAGATAGCTTAGAGACCTGTTAGCAAAAATTAGGCTAATTACTTTGTTAAGCGTTATAATATTAAGCTCCTCTTATATTAGGCATCCAGCCTCGATCGCAACCGCTTTAAAGCTAACTCAGCCTTTAAGTACGCACTCTACTTTAAGCTCCTTAAGCGAAAAATTAAAGAATATAAGATTAATGCGCGTTAAATGTATAATATAGATAAGAAAGGCTTCCTTATTAGCGTGCTATCTAAGGTTAAGCGCGTCTTCTTAAGGATAACATATAAGGCAGGAAAATTAAAGCATATACTCTAGGATAGTAATCGTGAGTAGGTAACTACTATAGCTTACATCTGTGCTGATAGTACTACCCTCACGCCTGCTCTTATCTACTAAGCTTAATTAGGTCAGATCTAAGATACGTGGTTATAAGACTTTAAGCCTCAGTATTATAAAGCCTTCTTTACCTCCTTACTAAATGGATAGACGAGCAACTAGCTAGGCCTAGCATGGCTCAAACAGGTGTTTAATCGCGAGACAAGAGTGAAGGCTAGGCAATCTTGGAGGCTGCTTATCCTTGACAGCTATAGACCTTATGTATCTATAGATTTTATAGACTACTGCGACAAGAACAAGATCCTCCTTACTATCTATCCTCCTCACTCAACCTACACGCTTCAGCTGCTTAACGTCTGCATATTTGCGCCTCTCGCAGCTACTTACTATTATAAGCTATCTAGCTTTATAGAGCAGGCCTAGGGCATCAGCTTAATTACGAAGCGAGATTTCTTTTAACTCTTCTATTAAGCTTAGAGCTCATCTTTTACTAAGTAAGCTATCCTTAAAGCTTTTAAAGCTATAGGGCTCTCGCCTTTTAACCCTAACGCTATCCTCGCATAATTTAAAGTAGCACTAAGCAGCGATCCTAGGCCCTTATTAAGTAAGAGCTCCTCCTCTATACTTAGTGCAAGCGACTAGAGAAAGATAGAGAGGCTGCTAAGGCAAGCTATAGATAATATCTATAATAATAAGTTAAAGAAGCTTAGCTAATCTCTCTACGCTATCTTAGTCTAAAATACTCTACTTTAACATAAGAATTTACAGCTAAAAGAAGCTCTTAGTAATAAGTAGAAGCGTAAGAAGCATAGTAAGGCCTTACCTCTTAAGTTTCCCTAGGATTATAATAGTAGTGCAATGTTCTAGTTACCCTTAAAAGTTAAGGCTGCTCGCGAGCGCTAGAGGCAAAAGGACACCGCAGTGCAGCAGCTATAACACTAAAAAAGTAAGGCTATAAAGCTTCGCGAGTAACAGAAGCTTACTAAGGCTAAACTACTTAAATAGAGGTAAAGGATAAAGATTATAGCTAAAGAGAAGCGAGATAGCGAGAAGGCCTTAAAGGCAGCTTAGTAAGAAGAGGTAAAAGTTACTAGGGAGATTTAGAAATAACTCTAGCAAGATATAAAGATATCTAAAAAAGGTAAGAAGTAAATCTTTAAGCTAGGTAGAGCTAAAGAGGTAGTAGTAGTTAAGGAGGAGCCTGTTATTATGCAAGACGCTGTGGTAGCTACTTCTTATTAAGGGCGACTAATTAAGCTACCACAGAGGCTGCTTATATAATCTAGCACTGCGAAACTATTATATATAGTACTATAAGCTTACCACTAAAAAATCTCGCTGTAATATATTTTATACGTGGCTGTAGAGCCTTATTTAGTTTAGTAGTTGCATTGGTTTTTGCGTGCGAGCCGTAGGGACGTGCGCGTGGTGGTGGAACACGTTAATCATGATTTTCTAAGTGCTAACGTGTCCCACAAGCGAGCGCCGTATCTAGCGACTGTACGCCTTCTTAAGAGGAGAGAAGCAGCTAACGTTAAGAGGCTGCAGCAGATAAGATGAGTGAGGTGGCATGCAGAGGGTATAGATGTTGCTCTCTCTGCAGATCTCTTAAAATTTAAGAGAGTGATAGCTCTCATAGCCATTAAGGATAAGCAGCTAACGCGTGCCTACTACCCTTGTCTTTATATAAGCATTAAAGTGCTTTAGCTATACTACTCTAAGCTAATTAGTTATCTAGCTGTTGTTACTAACTAAGATAGCCTAGTCGCGTAGGATAGCTTCTTCCTAGTACTAGGCACGATAGTAATTCTGGCTAGTAAAGATTAGGAAGGGTGGGATTACCTAGCTAGCAGCGTTAATGCCTTAAATTAACGTTACCTACTTACAGTTACCTAGCTAGATAGCCTTTAGCTGCCTGTGAAGAATCTTAAAAGCTATCGGCGAGGATAACCAATGAGATTGCAAGGTTAGTTCTCCGGGATAGAGTAAGGGACTAGATGGAAGGGGGGGGGGTTTAATACTAAGACAGTAAGAGGGCGCTTCTGTAAAGAGTACTAAGGGTTAAGAATAATTAGTATTGCTATCACTAACGTTAAGCACCACCGAACCCACTACCCCACCGAACCCACCGAAATCTGCCAAGACTACTACACAACTTATTAACGCGTAATAGCTGAGCAACGTAACACGATTTTAGTTTAACATAAAGGGAGACTACAGCTTACTCTTTAAAGTTATAATCTTAGCTAATTTAAATCTTATACAGCTACTACTAAAGCCTTTAATATAAAGCGCCTAACTCTTACTAAACGCGCCTGCAGAGTACTATTTTAACTTAAAATACTACCTAACAGCTATATCTTTACTACTACTAAAGAATACTTAATTATTAAGTATATTCTTAATCTTAATATAAGAGGCTTTCTACCTATACTATTAGAGGTAGTAGATATAGTAGATTATATACTAGGGGCGCAGAGCGTAGAGAAGGTAAGTAAGAATTAGACTAAGAGATTTATAGCGCGTATAGAGAAGCTTAAAATAGCTTTTAATTAAGTAAAGGACTGTTAGAGGATACTAAGAGAAGATCCTAAAGAGATAAACGCGTAGTTTACACGCGTTTAGGACATAATAGAGTAGTACAGCGTCTACCTAGATAATATATATAACTTTAATAAGACTAGCTTTTAAATAAGAATTACTAGCTTATTAAAGGTTATTACTAGTTCTAAAAGGCGTGCACAGCCTAAGCTTATCTAGGCAGGTAATTAAGAGTAGGTTATAGCTATTATAAGTATCTGCGCTGCTAGGTACTCTACTCTACCTTTTCTTATCCTTAAAGGGAAAGTTTACCTCTTAGCGTAGTATAAGGAGGTAGATATCCTGCGTAATTAGAAGGTCTTAGTCTCTAATAATAGCTAGATAAATAACGTGCTTAGCCTTAAGTAGTTAAAGCACTTTAATAAGTATATAAAGGAGCGTATAGTAAGAGTATATAGGCTCCTCCTTTTAGACAGCTATAAGAGCTACTAGAGCTAGGATTTTAAGTAATACTGCCTTAATAATAAGATCCTTACGCTCTATATACTATTATACTTATTATATATCTTTTAGCTACTTAATATAGTTTATTTCTCCCCTCTAAAGCGCATATACAGTTAACGCGTTAGAGACTTAGCATAGAAGCGCGTCTTCTATATTAGTAAGGAAGGCTTCTTACTAGCCTTTAAAGACGCGTATAAACGCGTTTTTACAAAGGCTAACTGCAAAGCAGCCTTTAAGGCGTTAGGACTTATTCCTATAAACCCTAATTAAGTAATTAATCGCCTTAATATATATATCTATACTCTGCCTTAAGCCCTACTACTAGAGACGCTGTAGCAATTAAAGACTCTAAGCAATTCGTTTAAATTTAGCTCTTAATTAAAGCTAGTATTAAGTAAATTTACTTAGTTACCTAGTACAGCTTAGGAGGCGTATAAGTAGCTTATTAGAGGCAGTAATAGTCTATTAGTTTAGTTTAACCTTTAAGCTTCCTATATTAAGGAGCTTAAAGAGTAATTAGTAGTGTAAACTACACGGAAATCGCGTAAAAGGAAGCAGATCTAGAAGGGAGGTACATTAGAGTATAGGGCTAGAGCAGAATTAAGTATTACTAGATTGTTAAGTAATAATCTAGTAAAAAAGGCGCGTATACAGGTACGATTAAGTAGGGCCTTAACGAGCTGCTTAGCGCTGTAGGAACTGTAGAGAGACTAGCTATAACAAAACAACGTGTAGAAACTGTCTAGACGATTCAGAAGAGTCAGAGGCAAGCACTTATTGCACAGCTAGTCTTGTTGATAGTAATAGTTCTAATAATGAATGAGCTGAGTTGGTAGCGCCAAGCATTTTCGGTGGGTTCGGTGGGGTATTGACGTTATACTGTAGAGTATAATATTGAGTTAAACATAATGAGCTATAAGGGTTCATTACTGTGGTCTATATACAGGTTGTCCTATGGGATCCTATAGATCCTATCATAGGTTTCCTAGGATCTCATAGGTTCTGTGAGATACACGTGGTGTCCTAGAGAATCCTACGGGGGCTGACGCCAAGCTTCCTAGGACACTAGTTCCTAATAAGCTAGCGCATACGTCATAGCCCTAGGCTACGAGTGAGTCCTTTTTAAGCTGCGCGTCCCCTCATTCCCTAGGTCGTAACACTATCCCCCCTTCCTACTGTTCATGCCCTTATAAACTAACTAATAAGTTCTAAAAGTACTCTGCAACGTTATAACCTTAGAGATTAAATAAATCGCATTAGCTAGTTAGCTATAGTTACCTGCAGTTATTACGTAAAGCAGAGTTAGGAGTACTAGATATTATTATTAAAGAAAGAGTGTAGTAATTACTATTATAATAGTAATAAGCTTTATAAACTAGTTAATATCCTATTACTAAACTATTCTAAGCTAGATAAGGAGATACATTATCTAGAAGCTTAAGAGGCAGAGGCTAAGGTAGTAGAGAAGAAGGCGCTAAACGCGTTACTAGCTGCTTGTTCTAAACGCAGTTGTTTACGTAAATAAAAGGAGTTTCTTTAGAGACGTAAGCAAAGTCTAGTAGACATTTTAGGTTAGTACGTAGAAGAGATTAAAGCTCTTAAGGCGGCGGAAGTGTTAGGGCAGGAGATCGCTAATCTTAAGGAAGGTCTTATGCTAGGCACTCTAGCTCTAGACTAGAGCGTGTTTATACTAATATAGCTAGAGGAAGGCAATCTCTTTCTTAGGGTAGCTAACTTTAGGAGTAGTAGCAGTTCTACTATCCTCTCTTCCTAGGTTAGTTATAGTTCTAGTACCTAAGTTCTTTTCGTTCCCTGTTACAGTTATATTTACTAATTTACTTCTTATAGTTTTCTAAGTTTAATTTAGGTTCCTATATATTTTCTAAATCTAAGTAGTCCTTCTATTTTATAAGATACTCTCTTTCTCTATATTAATCTTCTATAATCTTAGAGCGTCTTTTATTAAAGATTTTCTTAACTTTATACTCTGTCTCTTCTTTAGTCTCGTACCTAAAGGTTTTTTACAGTAGTATTACTAGATCTGCAGGCTCTAGTTTAGAGATATAGAAGCGTAGGTAGATTCTTATATCTAGTAGTAGCTTAAGTGTGTAATTTATAAGTCTGTTTTGTTCCTTAACTAAAAATAGTCTAACTTTAACGTGATTAAGTCCTTTACTTAGTCGCTTATTGCGTAGATTTTTTATAAGTAAGTATACTTTATCCCCCTTCTTTAGCTAAGGTGCTATTTTTCTTTTCTTATTTTAGTAAGAAATACTATTACGTTATACTTTCTTAAGGTTCTCTTAGAGTTATTTATATACTTTCTTTATTTCTTTAGCTGTTTTTATAGCTGCTTTAGTTTTTCTGCTAGGATATAACTTTATAAAGAGATTAGGGTGTCTCCTGTAATTAGCAAAGAATAGTATCTTTTTAGTAGATTCTAATAGTTTGTTATTATAGGCTACTTATACTATTAGTAATAGTAAGACCTAATTATTTTATTGTTAATTGCTATAAATCTTTAGGTAGGTCTTTATTATTCTGTTTATTCTTTCTATCTATCTGTCTGTTTGTAGGTAATAGGCTATTAACAATTTTCTTTTTATTCCTATCGCGGCTATTAGTGTAGACTAGAAGTTAGATATAAAGAGCTTATCTCTATTACTTATAATAGACTTAGGTTTACTATAATATCGTATTAGTCTGTCTAAGACAACAAACGCTAGTTATTCTGTATTATAGTTGTTTCTAAATAGTATTATTTCTGCTGCTTTTATAAATCTGCAGACTATATTAAAGATAGCGTTATACTTAATTCTTGTCGCAGGATCTTTAGATAGTAGTAATCCTGTTACAAAGTCTATAGAAATATCTGCCTAAGGTTTATTAGGTAGCTCTATAGCTTGCATTTCTCTATAAGGTGCATAGGTACTATATTTATTCTTATAATAGTCCGCGCATTTTTTAATAAACTGTTTAACCTTAGTCTTTATATTCTTAAAGCTGTAGTGTCGCTGTATAAGTTCTATTATTCTCTTAATTCTAGGGTAACTATGCACTAGGTTATTATAGTATTATTAGATAATTACTTCTTATAATTCTTTAGGTATATTAGACGTAATTATTATAGTATTATTTAATAACTTATTAGGTCCTAAGCTTCTATCCTAGTTTACTTAAAGGATAGCATTGCTAATTATTACTTTTATCCCTACGATGTCTAATCTACAGCTAAGAGCATTAGCTCTGCTATTATTCTTTCCTAGCGTGTATATAATCTTAAACTTATATTATCCTAATATTTTAGCTTATCTAACCTATCTTTAGTTTAAGGTCTTAGTAGTAGTAAAGTTAACTAAGTTCTTATAGTCTATAAATATCGTAAGATCTAAGTAGCTTTCTGCGTAGATCTGCTAGTAGTTAAGGGCGTTAATAACTACTATAAGCTCTTTATCGTGCACGTTGTAGCGTTCCTTAGAGTCTATAAATTTCCTAGAGTAGTAGGTAATTAGGTGCTATTTCCTATTACGTTCTTATTTTACTGTTGCACCTAGTATAAGGTCTAAGACGTCTGTTTTAAACTGTAAAAGCTCTCTTATTTAGAATATAATTAACACTAAAAGTATAATACAGGCTTCCTTAAGTATCTAGAATACTTTTCTTTATTTATTTTCTTATTCCTATTTTATCTCTTTTCTTATAAGCTTAATAAGTAGGATAGATTTCTTAGAGAAGTCCTTAATAAACTATTAGTTAAAATTAATAAATCCTATAAATAACTATATATCTTTAACTATTTTAGGTTTAGGCTATTCTTTTACTACTCTTATTTTTTCCTTACTTATCTTTACTTTATATATACCTACTATATATCCTAAGAATTTAACTTCTTCCTTATAGAACTTATATTTCTTAAGTTTAAGTAGTAAACTAAATCTTCTTAGATAGGTAAGAACTATTTTAACGTGCTTAATATATTCCTATAGATTATTAGAGTACATAAGGATATTATTAAGATATATAATAATAAATATATCTAGGTGTTCTCTTAACACGTTATTAATAAGTGCCTAGTATATAGCTAGTATATTAGTAAGACTAAAAGGTATTACTATATACTTATAGTAGCTATAGCGTGTTCTAAACGCAGTCTTCTATTCTTTACCTTCCTTTATATAAATAAAGTTATACGCTCTTCTTAAGTCTAATACTATAAAGACTTTTATAAAGGCTAATTAATCCTGTAGTTCTGCTATATTTAGTAAAGAGTATTAATTCTTTATTATAATATTATTAAGCTTTTAGTAGTTAACGTATAATCTTAACTTCTTATTCTTTTTTAGTATAAATAGTATAAGGTATCTTACTAGTAACTGTAATTCCCTAATAAATCCCTTTTTTAAGTTTATTTTAATATATTCGCGTAGGGTTTTAAGTTCTTTTTCTAATAAACTATAAATTAAGCTAAAAGTTAGTTACTTTCCTTCTTATAGGATATTCTTATAGTCCTAAGGTTAATACTTAAGTAATACTTTTATAGTTATCTCTTCCTAAAAGAGTAACTTATATTCTTTATACTTATTAGGGATTACTAGAGTTATACTTTACTCCTTAACTCTAGCTTATTAGTCTAAGGGCCTTCTATTAGTACCTGCTAAGTTAGACCCTTATATCTTAAGGTTATCTTTATTTAAAGTAAGGATCCTAATTATTATCTTCTTATCTACCTAGGCACTTAGCTGCAGCGTAGGCTTACTTATAGTTGCGTCTATTCTATAGTATTTAAATAAGAACTTTTTCTTCTTCTAATCTATTTCTAGACTATGTTCTCTTAACTATAGGAGTCTTAGTATTACGTTATATTATAATAGTCTAAAGACGTCTAGGTTAATTATTTTCCTATAGTTCTAGATAATAAGTTACACGCTCTATACTTTGTGTGTAATTACGGACTCTAATAGCATTAGTTATCTATTAGCTACTATCAATAGTTTTTATTAATTTTAATAATAGGATAAGGCTAGCCTATTCTATTACTCGCGCAGAAATATAGCTCTATTATACTCTAGAATCTACTAGTGCCTTTATCTAGCTTCTATTAAGCTTAATATTTAGCTTAAAGAGTCCTTATGCGCCTATTGCGCATAGGGTTTGTAATTCTTACCTATTAGTAGGCGCGACTCTAAAAAAGGTTCCTCCTAATACCTATTTAATATCTTAACGTCTTTGTGCTTAAGGTAGTTAGAGTTAAGGCATGTTTACTATTACTACTAATTACACTTTCTATTAAAGACTAGCTACATTACTATAGTAGTTGCAGGGTTATTATTTCTTAGAAAATAGAGGATAGTCCGCTTATCTTATAGGTAGTTATTATATTTAACTTTAGGATAATTATACTATTAGTATTTGTATTAGTAAAATAAGTAAGGGAAGTATCCCTATTCTATTTTACTTAAATAGTATATAGCGTATAGGTCTGTTAAATAGAAAGACTAGTAGATAATACTGTGTTACTTATTACGTAGATCTATTAAGTAATCTAGTACTAGTTTCTATAGTCCTTTATATATAGTATATAGGGCTTAAGCTGCTTCTACGCGCTTATAATAGTCTCTAGCTTCTTCTACTATAAGAAGCTAGTTAGAGTTAACGTTCTCTTTATTATCCTCCTAATGCATTTATTATTTAAGCTAAGTATATATATCTTACTTCTTACTATCTGTAAGTATAATCTTACTATAGGAGTTAACTTAAAGGTACTCTTATTATACTAGGTCCTAAGTATTAGATACGTAGAAGGTGTCTTCCTATATTAATAGTAGTATTATTTAGCGTTATAGTATATATTTAGAGGTCTTAACTACTAGGGGTTCTAGTGCCTATATTTACCTAGCTTATTAAAGTTTCTATAGTACGTCCCTAACGCTTATAGGTTACTATACTTCCTTAGCTTTTCCTACCTATTCTTATATTACCTTTATATAATATTTAGGGTATTAATAGTGTTCCTGTAATATATCTTATATCGCTTATTTAGCTAAGATAATTATACTTATTCCTTATACTATAGCTGCTTCCTATTCTTCTAGAGTTAGCGCGTTAATATACTATACTTTATATATATATTACGCGCGTAATTAGTAGTTAAGTTCTATAATATCTTTTTCTGCTTCTATAGGCGTAGATAGCTTTAAGGTTCCTAGTTAATATTAATTCTAGAAGTTTTCTCTTTTTTAATCCTTAGTTAAGAGTACTATAGTATTATTAAGGTCTTCTTTAGTATCTTTATAAACTAGAGATAGGAAGCTATTACTCTCTTCTTCCTTATTACTATACTAAGTTCCTAGAATCTCTTTCTTAGTAGGTTCTAGGAGAGGTAGCTATAATATTTCTGCGTCTTAAGCTCTTTCCTCTTAGGTTGCGATAACTTCTTATATCTTATTATTACTATTTTCTTCTTTTATAACTATTATATTAATCTAGAGGGTTACTTTATTCTTTTATCTATAGTCCTTAGCTATATAGCTTTTCTTATTATAGTTAAAGTAAGTTATTTCTTTTTTCTTCCTGCTCTTACTTAACTTTCCTCTGTTAAGGTTATCTAGATATATTACCTTAGGTTCTCCTAATATATACTACCTAGGCACTCCCTGTAGTTAATACTAGTACTGTAGGCGACTATTATATAGCTTATTACGATAATCATTCTAAGGTCTCTTATCTTCCAGTGCCCTTCCAAAAGTTCTCGCCGCGCTAGTGCGACGCGCACTATCACAACAACACCACCTTAACTTTGCAGTATTATAATTATGCCACCACAACGCTAAATTCTTTAAGAAATAGACTAAAATACGCGCAGACGTCCTAATTTAATAGTCTAGCAGCGGAATTAAATTATTAGCATGCTGCATAGTAGTGCTATAGTTGCTAAAGTTACTAACGCGTTTAGCTGTAGTAAACGTAGTATACGTAATATTAGGAAAAGATATTAATAAACTAGTAAAATAATAGATAAACCTCGCAGCAGTAGACTACCTATACTATTACTTTATTAGAAGAAGATTATCTATTATAAAGCACGCGCACAGCTAAAAATTACGTATAAAGAGCTAGCTAAAGAGGTAGTAGTTATAAATCTAGATAGCACTACTTTAAAGCTACTTAGCTATTCTATATTATAGCAGTATCTTAAAGAATAAGGCCTTACTAAATCTCCTTATAAAAAGCGTCTAAAGCTTAATAAATCGCGTGCGTTACAGCAGCTTAAGTTCTGTAAAGAGTACTCTTATTTCCCGTAGTATTAACGCACTATGCGCTTCTTAGATAAGTGCTCCTTTTAGAAGGGCTTAGGGTAAATATAAGAGTAGGTATTTTATAATTTATAAGAGAAATAGAAGATAATAATACTTTAAACTTATAGCTATAGTAAGAAGGTAGTATAGATAGTATAGGGTTTAATATAGCTAGATAAACGTAGGCGTGCATAGAGGAGCCCTCTAGTTATAATAGAGCGCGATCCTAATACTCTAAACTATAGATACTCTACTAAAAGTTATATTAAGGCTTTAAAGAAAGGCCTTTTATAATTATAGTGTTGTTTATAGCTTTTTATGCAGGATAACGCGCGCGTACATATAGCTGCAGCTATAAGGAGATTTCTAGCTAAGCACTATATTAGTACAGTTAACTAGCTACCCTACTTACCTAATCTTAACCTAATTAAGTACCTCTAGTAGTATCTTAAAAAGCTTATATATAGATCTTATCCTTAGTATAATAATTATAGTTAAGCTATAGAGGAGTAGGATGGCTTTTACGCTGCATTGAAAAGTTGCTAGCGTTGCATACTAGCCAGCCTGATTCAGCGCCTTATTATAAGCATGCCACAACGAATTAATGCATGTAAGAAAGCGCGAGGGTAGTAAACGAACTACTAAACCCGTGCGTAACTACTGCTTTAAAAAAAATTAAATTATATTATATATTAGCTGAGATTCATGGTGTTGAAGTTTTATGCCCATGTGCTGGTGAGGGTGGCTCGTGCGTGCGCGGCGAGAACTTTTGGAAGGGCACTGTCCTTTATTTATCCTAGTAGTCGTCCTCTAAGTTGTATACAGAGCTTATAGAGTTCTATATCTAGTTAGATAGTCTTATTAATTAGGTTATCTAGCGTAGTAATACCTATGCTAGAGCGCATTAGTTTAGTTTAGACGTCTGCTTTTAGGCCTTGTTTGTACATAGTTTTAAGGGTGTCGTTATTCTAGTTAGTTTATCTAGCATACCCTAAAACTTATTAGCGTAATTAGCTGTAGACTAGGTTTATTATATGTTATAGATTTTACGTTCTGCAATAGTAGTCTCGTTTAGTAATCTAAATGCTTATTACATACGTGTTTTAAATTCTCTTATGTCTTTAAATATCTTAATTAGCTCCTTTAGTTTAGTTCCTTTAGCTAAGTACTTAACTAGGTAAGGCTTTACCTATTTAGCAGCTTCGCCCCTTATATAGCTTATTATAAGTACTGCTTAGTCGTCGTCGTCTATAGTAGTCGTATTAAACTTAAAGAACAGGTTAAACTAGAGTAGCTAGTCTTTAAGCTTAAATTAATCTCTATAGAAGAGGTCTAGTTTAGTAATAGCGTTGCCTAGCCTAGTAGTATAGTAGGCCGCGTTTTCTATATAAGTGTTACTTATCTTAAGGGTATTTAAAGTGTAAAGAATCTTAAAAGCTATTAGCGAGGATAACTAATAAGATTGTAAGGTTAGTTCTCCGGGATAGAGTAAGGGACTAGATAGAAGGGGGGGGGGGGGGGGGGGGGGGGGGGGGGGGGGGGGGATCCTATAGATCCTATCATGGGTTTCCTAGGATCTCATAGGTTCTGTGAGATACACGTGGTGTCCCAGAGAATCCCACGGGGGCCGACGCCAAGCTTCCTGGGACACTAGTTCCTGATGAGCTAGCACATGCGTCATAGCCCTAGGCCACGAGTAAGTCCTTTTTAAGCTGCGCGTCCCCTCATTCCCTGGGTCGTAACACTGCCCTCTCCTCTCTAACCTAGTTATAACTAGCTAAGCTATTATCTTACCTATTATAAAGCTACCTTTGTTAAAGTTAAATATATCCTTACTTAGTATGCTGTACTTTACTTTTATCTGCTCTACTTACTTAAACTAGCAGCTTATTAGCTAAGAGTCTTTATATAAAGCTCTCTACCTATTATACGCTTAGGTAAAACGCGTTATTAGACTGTCTGTACACTTAATAAAGTTAGATAGCTAATTTATGCTAACTAGACCTCTACTACGCGTTAATAGCAGCTTATTAGCTATATTACGTATAGCTACGTACGTAGGCAAAAATCTACGTTAATCTAGATTAAGTATATAATTAACTATTACCTCCTCTTCTAGCTAAGTAAGCTTCCTTAAGTTAGGCTAGTAATCGCGTTAAGCAGTAGTCTCAGCGCGTTAGCGATAGATTATTCTTTCAGACACGTTAAAGATTACTGTGGCAGGCTAGTTACTACTAATTTAATGCGTATAAATAGCTAAGATAGTAAGCTAGATATCTGCTTTATTTAAAGGTATTTAAAGAGCGTAGTGTTAAGCTATTGTATGTTAAGATGAGAGAGGTGCTCAAACTTGGTAGGGTGCAGCGCCCGCTTGTGCGCGGCGCTCGCTTGTGGGACACGTTACTCTTAAAATAAGTAATACTTCTATAGATAAAGAGACCTACTAAGTATAACTTATAATATAAGTAAATATACTTTCTGAAAATATATAAGTTATAAAACTTAACTTATTTATAAAAGAACATAATAAACTTAAAGAATAGTTACTTTAGTTTAACTTCTTTTTTAAGTTTAAAAAGGATAAAGTAGAACTAGCTAATTAAGTTACTCTTATAACTACTTGTTACGATTATGCCGAGACCTCGCCTTAAGGATCCTAACCAGATCTCGCGGACATTGGGCACACAACCGAGATCACGTGAGGTGCTTAGTTGATTAGTATGCTTAGTAGTACTAAGCACACTAAGCACACTAAGTAAGCTGTAGATTCGACATGTATATAATTCTAGGCAATAGGCCCTTATAGCTTATTATGTTTAACTTAATAATATACTCTATAGTATAGTAATAGTAATACTAATTATTCTTAATCTTTTTTAATACTCTTTATAAAAGCGCCCTCTTACTGTCTTAGTATTAGACCCTAGTCTATTAAGTCTCTTACTCTATCCCTAAGAACTAACCTTACATTCTTATTAGTTATCTTTACTAATAGCTTTTAAGATCTTTACAGGTAGGTAGAAGAATATCTACTTAGAGACTACTAGAAGAAAGCTTAAAGAGAGTATCTTAAAAGTTATTAGTATATAAAATTATAGTCTAAAGTACCTATAAAGAAAGTAAAAGTAAAGAGTTAATAGATCTTAGACTATATATAGATATACACCTATAAGCTTAATAAGGACTATTACTTAAAGAGCTATAAGGCGTAATTAGTTATCTAAGGAGACTAAGAGAGAAATATTACTTCTTAGGAAACTTGTTGTCAGATTCAAGGACTATTTGGCTTGATCTTTGATGAATTTTAATAATGAACGTGATTAATTAATTCTGTGTTCTCTCTGTTTTCTGCTTTTATGTGCCCCTCTACTAAGTAGTTACACCTAAGAGTTTATACTACTATCTAGGATCTTATAACTTAGAGATTAACACGTAATATCTAACACCCTATTAGGCTTTATATCTAACACACCCTCTTAGCTTAGGTAACTATATAAGCTAGATAACTAATTATAAGCCCCTTATATAATTATAAGGTCCTTAAGTTATCTCTAAATCTTTTTAAGTAGTGCATCTTTTATTACCTTATAGTTTCTTACTTCTACTAGTCTAAGTTATTTTAAGAAGTTATTCTATTTATTATAGGGTAATGCCTTTATAAGCCTGTCCGCGATTATTTTAGTTAAATATATATACTCTATTTTTATCTTTCCTAATAAAACTTCTTATCTAAGCTAATAATTATAGATATTAATATAGTAAAGCTTAGTCTAGAGCTTTAAAACTTCTGCAGTTACTAGCTAGATTATTTAAGTATTATTGTACTAAATTATTATTATAGGTAATAGTAGCTTAACTTCTAGTTCTTCTAGTAGTTGCGTCGTAAAGATCGCTTCTTTAGCTACTTGTGACAGTGCTAGTAATTCGGCTTCAGTCGTTGATGTAGTTACTGTATCTTGTTTGTTTGCTTTCCATGCGACCAGCCCATTGAACAACTTGATTGCATATCCTTGAGAGCTTTTCCTATCTCCTCCAAGTTGCAGTGCTCGCGACTTTGTCTTATTAAGGTACAGTAGTACTCTGTCGGCGGCATTATGGTGCTCTTTGCTAGGGTTTGATAGGAATTGTGCTAGTCTTAATGTGGCGAAAGCAATATTAGGCCTTGTCGTAACTGCTGCGTATAGTAGTAAACTAACTTTGCGTTAATACTTGTTAACTTTAGATAGTGTTACTATTCCTAAGCGCGGCTTTAGTTTAACTGTGCTTATTAGTATATCGTGTTAATAATTCTAATTATTAACTAAATAGCTTATCTTCTTAGCGTATGCAGATTAAGAGAGATAGATAAGTTATTAATCTTACTTTTAGATAACCTTAACTCCTAGAAACTACTATAGGTTATTACCGCCTGTTGTCGTGTACTTTCTTATAAGTAGCTTAACTGCTTATTCTACTTCTATAGTCTTTAACTTATAATATATAAGAATAATATTATCTACGTAAAAGAAGAGAATAAGTCTTTCTTTAATTATATAGTATAGCTTATATAGTACTTTTATAAATCCTAGGGCTTTAAGAGTTATTATAAACTCCTCTTACTATAGTAAAGGTAATATTTAGAGCCTGTATAACGCCTTCTAAACTTAGAGGATTATACCTTTCTTATAATATCTGCGTAGTATCTTTATATATACTTCTTAGTCTATAGTTACATATATAAATACGTTTATTACGTTATATTACTTTAGTTTAAGATTATACTTAGCTATAATTACTATTAGTATTTAAAAGGACTTACTTACTAACGTAGTAGTATATATATCTTACGTTATAATATGTTACTGTTAGTCTCCTTAGACTACAAGTCGTGCTTTATACTTAAGAAATTAATTATACTTATTTAGCTTATATGTGTACACCTATATACAGTTAAAGATTTATTATCCTGTAGCCTTAATTAGCTTAAGCAGGACCTCTATCTACAACTTTATTTATCTATAGCTTTTAAGGTGCACTTATTCTACCTCCTTAAATAGCTCTCCTATAAGATAGTATTTAAGGTTAGTATACAGCGTAGGTAGTAGTAGAAGTTAGCTTTAGTAGATCTTTAAGCCTTTAGTAAGCATCCTTTTTATCTAAGCCTTATTAATAACTTTCCCTCTATAGTTCCCTACGTTACCTACCTAGGTGCTAGCTATAAAGGCAGCTGCCTAAGGAATTAGTTTTAGTAAGTATAAGTTTATATTAGCTACCTGCATACCTACTATTAGACTTATAAGGAGTACTACTAGTAGTAGTATAGATAGAGGAGTTAGGTATATATCCCTAATTCTCCTTCTATAATAGTATCTTAGTAGATCTTTATCTTTAGAGTTATTAGTATCCTTAACTATATTATCTTTATAAAAGGACTTAGTCTCTAGTTAATAGATTAGAGTAGGAAGCTCTATTATCCTTATATAGATTATAATTTCTTATAGCGTACTATGTATAAGGTTATCTATTAGGTCTTTAGTTTTACTATTAAATACTATTTACTTATTAAATATAATATCTTATGTGCTTATTACTTTTATAAGAGATAGGATCTAAATTTAATAGATATTTAAGGATTAATAGCTAACTAAGTAGCTGACCTAGGCTTTTGGATCTAGCTGTTAAAGTCGTAATTTACCTTAGTAAGTATTATCTATTATTACAAATGCTTTGCAGCTATAGGCTTTTAAATAAGCGAGATTTAGCTTCTTAGATATCGTAACAACTCTGTTATTAAGTGCAACCCTTATAAAGAAGACCTTATACAGTGTCTTCTAGTTATTTATATAATTTAGTATTTAATTATATAGGTACACGCTAGCTTAAGTAATTTTAGGCTATAGCTCTTAGAATAGGTTAGTATTAAGGCGCATAGCACGCGGTTTCTCCTTATTTACACCCCCTAAGCGTTCAGCACCTCTATTCTAATCTTATGTATCTAGGGCAGAAAGCTTAATAGTTATCTCTTGCGATGCTAACTAGCGTTCTACTTCTAGCTTAACTATTATAATTTTATTATCTAACTTAATAACTTTAATTATAATGTTAAACTAGTTCTTTATAAATAGAATAAAGTTTAAAAGAGTCTTAATTATTAATTTAGCGGGACGATTATCTATAAAATAGAAGTCCTATTACATACTAGAGAACCTATTTATAATAAGTATTTAACTCTTCTCCTTTATTATACTTTATATTTTATATATATAGAAATTAATAGCTAGTCTTTTACTAGGTCTATCTTTATAAGTTCGTAGTGCTCTTCTAATTTAGCGTTAGGACTTAGATCTCTTATAGGAGTCGCACTCTACTATAGTAATGCCTTTTATCTGCACCCCCTAAGCTTACGAAATAAGGTGCTTAACAGTAACTAGCCCTAGATAGCCTAATTACTTATACTAGAGTAAGGCTAATACCTTTTATGCGGCTCTTTCTATTTATAACGTTGTCTTATGTGTATAGTTAGAAGCCTAGTGTATTAGTTAATACTTAATTACCTATTAGCTATAAATCTTAGTAAGACTTCCTATAATTATTCTATCTACTTTTCTAAGTATAGTTAGTTTAATTTTAGTATCTTACTATATACCTCTCTACCTTAATAATTAGAATAATACTAGATTACAGTGTAAGTTAGGGTACAGAGCTACGTCGTGTAACGTTAGTCTGTTAATTCCTTACCGCCCTATAAGAGTTAGCTTAATTAAGCTGTACTCCTTAACCTATATCTTTATATTACCTGCTTATATAAAGTCTTTATATATAGGTAGTCTAAATTTATAGAGTCTATTAGGGTTATTTATTATATAATAGGTTAAACCTAAGTTAAGGATAAATAAATACCTTAATAGGTAATTATTAAAGTTAGTTCTAAATAACGCTAAGATAAAGGCGGTATCTATCCTTATAATACTTTATCCTTCTAGTTAATTATCTAGCACCTCTAGAGTAAGAGTGTGCGAATTTTTTATAATTAGTATATTTAAATAAGGTTTACTTTGCCCTCGTAAGAGGCTCTAGAACTTAAGATCTTACTCTTACTTTATCCTTATATAGTTCTCTAGCATAGGTTTTAGTTTAAACTATTCTAGCGCCTTATTAGGGTGTATATAGTAATACTCCTTAAGTAAATAGCGTGTCTTGTATACTAGGTACTTAGAGCTTCTAACTTTGCTAGATAGCTCTTAGTCTAAGGATAATCTCTTTGTCTCTTTCTAACTATATTAATCTTAGGGTCTGCCCTGCCTTTATAGATTTAGAGCACTAGGTTTATAGAAGTTTTTCTTCTTATTTCCCTATGTGCTTTCTAAATTATCTGCGTAAAACGCTAAGTTATCTAATACTATATATGCGCTTTTATATCTGCCTATTTTCTAAAGCTTTATTATAACTATATAGTCTCTAAACTACTTTATTATCTTACAGCGTGTAATACTAAGAGTAAATTAACTAGTATCCTAAAATAAGGTAGCCTATGTAGGTGCTATATTCTATACTATAACTATAAAGTCTTTAGTAACTAAGTTTATATCCTTTACTTTAGTAACTCCTTTTACCTCTGCTTATATTATAGCTTAATTATAATTAGTAAGCTACAGATCCTAGTTAGCTATATTTCTTATTAGCTTTAGCAATTTAATGTATTAGTCTCGCGCGCGTTCGTGTTTAATTTGCTTATCTATGCTAACTATGTCTGTAAGGTTCTTAATCTATTTACGCGGGTTTTACTTTATCTTATAGTATATTTCCTGCAGGTAACGTAAGACAGTAGATTATATAAAGATTATAATCTCTCTAATAGCCTTCTACTTATCTAAGTATTTCCTTTCTTAATTCTTATAGTTTTTATTCCTTATCTTAAAGTACTCTATATTTTATTTAAGAGCAGTTATCTTAGACTTAGTAAAGTTAGCTGTTAATTAAGGTCTAATGTTAGCCCTTTAAGGGGTGTAATTAGGGATGTTTAGAGCCTCTAGAGGTTTAGGTTCTTTAAGGAATACAAGAATAGATTCTAGATTAACTTTATACTATATTCTGTAAGCGTTGCACCTTACTAATAGCTGCGCCTTCTATTTCGTGAAATTAAGTTAGCTAGTAAGGACTATAGTAGGATCGCGTTAGGTTAGGTAGGCTATAATCGTATTGATTGAGGCAGTAAGACTCTTAATTGTTAGATTTAAGGACTATTTAGCTTGATCTTTGATGAATTTTAATGATGAACGTGATTAATTGATTCTGTGTTCTCTCCGTTTTCTGCTTTTGTGTGCCCCTCTGCCAAGTGGTTACACCTGAGAGTTTGTGCTACCATCTAGGATCTCGCAACTTGGAGATTGACACGTGACATCTAACACCCTATCGGGCTTTACATCTGACACTTATATAGCTACTCTAATAACCTATTTATTTTAAATACTAATAGTAATTACTACTTAGTTAACAGAAAGGATATTAGACACAACACTCTAATAGCGGCTATTGAACTTAGGCCTTAGGAAGGCCTAGCTACTCTTTTAGAAATTTACATGTACCAGCGAAAGATTAAATCTCTAATGTTTGCAGCTGTGACTACTCGTCTAGACATTGCATTCGCGACGTCACAACTAGCACTCTTTCTGATGAATCCGGGACAGGAGCATCATAATGCAGCTAATTAAGTTCTCATCTACCTACAGAGCACCAGAAATCGAGCGCTCGAGCTCAGCGGAGATAGTTGACTTAAAGTCGCGAGCGACGCCTCTTTCGCCGATAACACACAAGACAGAAAGAACTTACAGGGATATATAATTAAGTTGTTTGTGGCCTAATTGCTTGGAAAGCAAGCACGCAAGATACAGTCACAACCTTGACGACAGAAGCTGGGCTTCTTGCGCTATCACAAGTTGCAAAAGAAGCTATATACAATGCGATAACACTCAAACCATCCGGCTAATCAATGAAGAGGTCTCACAGTTGCAAACCAAGCTCCGGCATATAGACATTCACAATTATTAGCTGAGACAGGAAGTGTTAAGAAGAAGTATTCGGGTTATCTATGTCCAATTAGCTAATATGCTAGCTAATAGCTTTACAAAAGTGCTGCTAATAAATAAATACGCACAATTTCTAAGCTAAATAGGCCTTATAGAGCGCACAGGAAGCAGAGAAATAATAGTAGCGCGCCTTAAAGAGATCTAAAGCTAAATTAAGACGCTTAAGATTAAGTAGGCGTAGCTAGACAGTAATTAACGCCTCTTGCATATAAGCTCTAGCGTTATTAGACAACAATATAAGCAGTTCTTGTCCAGCTTAAAACAGTTTCTAAGCTGAGGGGGTGTGTAGATACATGCTACTCTACTAGGCGATGCCAGTAGTAGGCAAAATAGTAGGGCCGATACGACGGAAGTTCCGGAAGTGTAAAAGGCAAGAGAATACAGCAGATACAACAAGATCAATAAAAAAAACACAATCATAATTAACACATACTCTATCATCGCAATCATCAGTTTCTAAAAGGCGCATTTCAGCATTTTATCTGACAGTTGTGTTTTAGGATCGTAGACCAAGCACTTACCGGTAGCGGACCCCTTTAAGTCCGGAGCTTCCGGAACTATGCAACCTTGCATTGTTGTATTTGTCAGACAACTCAGTGGCAGAACAATTCTTGGACTAATCCGCGTTCCCCTCGCATATAAGTATATGGGTTTTTCTTCTCTGTCAATAACTTAAAGTCAGCTACAATACTATCCCTCTCGCTTTAGTTATCGGCTTTTAGAATCCATTATAACAGATTATTTATAATTTTGAAAATAGGACTCGCGTGTTGTTCTATCTTTGTGAGCCTAGTGTTCAACATGTTGGCACATGGAGATCAGGTATGTTTCAATAACTCTTGTTCTATAATTTATTACACAAAAGTTTAACGTAGCAACTTACTTATATGGGCGGTACCTTTAGTCTGCTAGTCGGGACACACGTCTTGAAAACCCCCAAAACGGAAATGGGACTGACCCTAACGTTAATGAGAACCTTGTCTGGTTTGGCATGCCATTGTTCTTCCGACCCGATATGGCACCCCACGAATGCCGAGCGAAATGGCTGCATCATGCATCTGTTATTGCACCATGGCTACTTAGTGGCATCCCTGGCTTTGCGGAGTACCGACAGATTCATTATCCGGAAGGAATAGATAGGGCCGCTGCGGGCCTTGTTGGGGACGGTATTGGAATGGGACTTTTGTATCCCTCTAAATTTGAGGAGGGCAGCAGACATCCTTATTTTAACCAGGTAATTATTCCTGACGAGAGGAGCTTTTTGCACGAAGAGTCCGGAACTGCTCCCATACAGCGCGACCCGCCAGCATTTGTTATCCCTGAAAAACCAGCCCTCGAGTGGCGAAGATTAGCGTTGAAAGCTGGTGCGACGGAATATCGAATGCTAGAGGGCGGCAAGATAGCTGTAGATATATCTGACGAAATCTGGCAGAGGTGGGAGGAAATTGACGGATCTACCCGGAGTTAGGCGGGTACATTATGTTAGGGATACGATGTGCCGGCAGGCACATGGATTGATAAAATGCAAAGGCAGATAGGTACCTCTGTATGTAAATTAAGCCGCTAGTTCTATTATTCAAGAATCAACCAACTTTCTCACTTAAAAAACGTTTGCTTTGCATGTAATTCGATCAACTTGCTATCGTTCTATTAGGTCACCTACTACATTACGACTCTAAAGCGGTATCAGCACTAGAGATTAGAACCATCTGTCTACGTGGTGGGCGGGTCTAGCCCTTGATTTTAATTCAGTGTCACATAGCCTACATACATGGCAGTGAACCGACAGGATCCAACTGAATCATGCCCGCTTGCAGCTCAGTCCCGGTTCCGGTTGAACCGCGAACCTTATTTAGTTAGATCCTTGCGTTCCCTGAACTAGGAAGTTAGGGGCCTCCCTTTTACTTACCGCACAGCGCTGCAGAAAGTGTGGTTGCAGGTAACCCCACCACGCTAGTGGCTTGGCCTACCAAGCGAAAGCTGGGGCTACCACACAAAAACTAACCTCACCACCTAATTTTCTTAGAACCTAACCCCACCAACACTACTACAACACTACCCTTACAGCGTAATAATACAATTAAAACATGTCTAAATAGCTAGAATCTAGTGTAGTTATACCCTTACTACCTATTAACTAAGCTAATTAGTGCCTAAGAAAGCTACTAGTACTATAAAGAGTGTAGTAGTTACCTTAAAAGTCTTCTAGAGCTTTATGTCAGGCTACAAGGCGGAGAGCTAAGGTAGCCGCTGGCTGGTCACCAGTACGACGTTAAGTACTATTCTGTTCAGCATAATCTGCAGATAGCAGATTATTGTTACCTTTTTGGGTTGTTTGGCATAGTAGGAGCAGACCTGTGTCCTAACACTTTAAGTAAGAGAAATACTATATAATAGTAAATATTAACTAGTTCTAAATATATTAGGATAATAATAGGCTTTACTTTAAGGAGCTTTCCTAATATATAGTTAAGTAAGAAGAGATATATCTAGTAAGATATAATGTCTTCTAAATAGTTTTATAATATATTTAATTTATTTAAACCTATACTAATACAGTTTTAACCTATTTAGAAGAAGTTTAAGTCTACTAAAGCTCTTTATACTTATATTAAGCTTACTTATAAGGCTTAGCCTAGCGCGTTATTATATAAAGATCTTAGAAGCTATTAGTAAGGATAACTAATAAGACTGCAAGGTTAGTTCTTAGGAATAAAGTAAGGGACTTAATAGACAGGGGTTTATACTAAGACAGTAAGAGGGTGCTTCTATAAAGAGTACGAAGAGTTAAGAATAATTAGTATTACTTTTACTATACTATAAGGTATAATATTAAGTTAAACACACTAATCTATAAGGGTTTATTATTATAGACTATATACATAATGCGCTTGTCGCGCTCGCCGCGAGCAGGGCGAGCGCTTATCCTTAGCGAAGCGAGCGGTCACGTGCCGTGTAGCAGAGTTGGGTATTGGCGAGTCCTGACTGGTTTGTCAGCCCCCAGGGCGTGCTCCCCTGTCTGAGACTTCAGATCCTAACATATTACTGCAACACCATAAAGTGAACTGACGATATCTATTACACCTAGTGTTATACTAGAGCTACGTTTAGGGGTTAAGATAGCTATTAGAGCTTTTAGATAGTCTATAGCAACCCCTAAGGGCTGCTAAGAAGTAGAATATGGTATAGAGAAGTATAATAATATAATATAAAGTAAGTCCGATAATAAATTCCTTTCCTTCGATGAAAAGGATGGTGATGGTTCCTCTTTGTCCCTTTCCGGGACATTGTCAGATTCAAGGACTATTTGGCTTGATCTTTGATGAATTTTTGATGATGAGCGTGATTGATTGTATGTTCTCTATTTTCTGCCTTTTTTGTGTGTCCCTCTGCTAAGTGGTTGCACCCCAGAGTTTGTGCTACCATCTAGGATCTCGCAACTTGGAGATCCACACGTGACATCTAACACCCTATCGGGCCTTACATCTGACAGACATAGTGGAGGAAAAGGGGGGGCTAGCTTCAATTCGGAGAGATACTATAGCTCGCATAGCTTTCCCGGACCGCTATGCGCCCTAGAGCACTCCAAGAAGGTAATAAATTCCACGAAAAAGATGATAGGCGGTCCTTATGCGTTTGCCGGAATTTATCCCAAACATCGGGGCGGCTACAAAACTTGACAGCCGGCTTAGCGAACATGGCTATTGCTCGGACTTCGGACCTGGCCCCGGGTCGGAAATTCGGGGACCTGGCCCGGGAAATCTGTACGGAGACATACTTTCGAGACTGATTCTGCTTGTGCTTTTCTAGCAGTGCTGAGCAATCGCAGAGCTACCATAGAGGAACTCACTAGCACATATACGCACACCCACGATGTCACGTGGTCTCTCGCTTTCGGGAAGTGCATTCGTGACTGGAGCTGCCTCAGGTAAGTCTCATATCCTTGACTATCAGAATCAATGTTGTCGAAATACTAGCAGTTGAGCTATCTGACACAAGAGGCTTTCCTAGGAATCGGCAAGGCGACCACCTTCGCCCTTGCGGAGTATGGGGTGCGCCAATTTGGACTCAGCGACATCAATGCGCAACTACTTCATGAGGTAGCAGCTGAACTCAGGTCGAGTCACTCTGACGTGCAAGTGCTTGAGTTTGCCTTAGATGTATCTTCTGAGCAAGCTGTGAATGATGCAGTAAACGAGACGGCAAAGAAATTTGGACGTCTGGACATTGCGGTGAACAACGCTGGGGTCGCTGGACCGATGGCACCCACCCCAGATGTGGAATATGAGGCGTGGAGGAAGCTTTTCGACATTAACCTTCATGGTGTCTGGCTATGTGAGCGAGCAGAGATCAGGCAGATGTTGAAGCAAGAGTGAGTTTGTTACGTAAGAGACGAGCGCTGCGGGTCACACAACAGGAAACAGTCGTTTACGGTGCTAACGTATCTTCATTACAGTATCAAAGGCCCGCGCACCGGCCGCGGTGTCATTGTCAACGTCTCGTCCGCCCACGGTCTCAGCGGCACGACGAGCGGGGCGGCAGCGTATCCAACATCGAAACACGCCGTTATCGGACTTACAAAATCGGTGAGACTGTCCAACAGTACATGAACATACTTCCCGTTCCATTTCTTTGTTTTGAGAACCCATTCCGAGCGAATGCTAAGCTGGCCATATTCAGGACTCAAACAAGTTTGCAAGCCAGGGAATCCGCATCAACGCCATCTGTCCAGGCTATGTCGAGACGCCGCTCGTGGCCAAAGCTGCTGCGTCTGATCTCATTAGTCTCGAGATTGCTAAGACTCCGATGAAGCGCCTGGCGCAAATGGATGAGATTGCTGACTGCATCGCCTTCGTGGTTTCACCCATGGCAAGCTTCATGACAGGAACGGCTCTAGTCGTGGATGGGTACGTGTAATCCAATATTGGCATTTTACTAGGCCTTGAAGCTGATACGACCGCTGCAGTGGATTCACTTCGGGGTCGAATTATAGTCCTAGTGACTGAAGAGTATCTCAAAAGTACGACTTTAGTAGTATCGAGTTAGACTCGAAATCGACTCTAATTGTTTAATTTCCCTTTGAGCCACGCACCAACTTCGGTGATCGTCTTGATGGCTTCTGGCGCCCTGCCAGCCATGAAATGGTACACGTGCTGCATCTCTAGAGCCACACCGAGCGTGACATCAACACCAGCCTGCTTCGCCCGGTCTGCCAGTCTCGTGGCATCACTTAACAGTGCCTCTGCCCCACTAACCGAAATGTGCAACGGGTGACAACCCTTGAAGTCTCCATACAGCGGGTTTGCCAATGCATTCTTTGGCGAGGCCTCCCCGACGTACATCTTGCTAATAATGCTTAGCATTCCCGCTAGCGCGAGCGCCTCCGTCTCAGCCTTAGTCGCTAGTGACTCTCCCGTCCACTCTATGTCTAACTGTAGTGAAAAAGGTCCTATTACTACAGGAAGCGGTCTACCCTCCTCTTAAGTTTCAGCCCCACCGTAGTAGCGAGATTTCCACCCACTGAATCCACTAGGAGGCTAATGTTCTGCGGCGTGTGGCCTGTATCGTTAACAAGCCACTTACATGCCGCAGTAGCGTCTTCCAGTCGTCTGGGAATGGATGTTCCGGTGCCCGACGGTAATCAATCACTAGCGCAAGACTGCCAGCAGCTTTCACTAAATGGCCAGCCAATTTGCAATGACTGGGCAGTGATCCAGTGAATCCATCCCCGCTGTGTATGTAGAGAATTGCAGACTTGGATGACATTAATACAGGCTTGCACCAGATGGCGTCACGATTGGTACCTAGGCACTGGGCTTCCTCGTACGTGATCTCGGTGGGCTCTGAAGCCGGCTCATGTAAAAACTCCAGATGTGTCCACTGCTCATCGATGCTCATGGTGGGGTTCGCCAGCATGCACGTTTTCATGCCCGTGTAGAGATCATGGAGTACTTCGGACTCTTTGGAGGGCATTCTGTCGTATGAAACTCTTGTCAACTGAACTTTTTCAAATAGTGTTATGGAGAATCTGTGCTTGAGAGTTCGTTCCTGTCTGCCGCCAGTGTGGCTGTTTATTGTACACACATCCTTACCGTACTCCTAATGTCATAAGCACAATCTATATTTGAGAGGCGAATCGCCCACTTTACAAGAAATAAAATAGATGCATAAACTATGTACGCTTACATCCGAACTTCACGAAGTTCGCATATCTAAAGGGCATGCCAGTTGTTATACCATTCCCTTATTGGCCTACATGATATTCATACCATCAAACTTGTTATCGGCTCTCCACTTCCTAATAATCTTATTGAACTTTGGCCCTCCGCCACCGTAAGGTTGTTTTTTGAAAGTGATGTCATCTAGCCTACCCTCATCGTTGTAATAGCCTGGTGTGCACTGCTTAAGAAACTCGCCTCGGGCTGCTCCCGTCTCGATCGTTTCCCGGACCCATGCATCAGCGGCCTCCTTCTTAGGGTCCAGCGACTTGATGCCTCGTTTTTCGGTCTCACTAATAACGTATGCGAGATGTCTAGTCATCTCAGCGCTGTTATGCGTGAAGTTCGGATTTGCACCAGACTGTACTACTGTCAAGAGCATCATATTAGGGAACTGAGGGACGGCCCAACCGTGGAAGGTCACTGGACCATCTTTCCATGCTTCGGAAATTGATATTCCCTGTCGACCGATGATATCGCGACCAGCTCGCTCGCTAAAGTCAGAGTTCCACTCAAAACCGGTAGCGTAGATGAGACAGTCTACCTCGTATTCAGTTCCATTTGCGACGAAGCCTTTCTCGGTCAACTTTTCGACGCCTCTTCCATCTGTGTCAATAAGCGAGACAGAAGGCCGATTAAAAGTCTGCAGATATTCATCATGAAAGCATGGACGCTTGCAAAACTGGTTATACCAAGGCTTCAGTGAGCTAGCAGTCTTGGGATCCGATACGATCAAGTCAACCCGTTGACGAATGCTTTCCATCTTTTTAAAATCTGCAAGTTGCATGCGAGCAGCAATGGCATGTGGATCAGCGGCTCCATCGTCTCCAGTGCCGAAGAAACCAGGCAGTGAACGCAGGATGTCGGTCCACCCATCGGCAACAAGATCTTCCTCGACTGGCTCCCCGCTAATGATAGCTGTGAAATTCTCCATGCGCGCACGTTGCCAGCCGGGAGCAAGGCTCTTAGCCCATTCCTCTTCGGTGTCTTTATTATTGCGGATATCGACTGATGAAGGGGTTCGTTGAATGACATATAGTTGCTTAGCCCACTCTCCAAGTCGAGGCACTATCTGAATTGCTGTTGCACCAGTCCCGATGATGGCTACTCGCTTGTCCTTCAGACCTGTGAGGTCGGGCTTCTCTGGTGACCCACCGGTGTACGCATAGTTCCAGCGGCAGCTGTGAAACGATTCGCCCTTGAACGACTCTATATTTACACCTGGAAACTTGGGGGTAGAGAGCGGCCCGGGGGCCGGAACTAGCCAACGACCGGTGATCTTGTCGTTCCAGTTTGTTTCAATCTTCCAATAGGCACCTGTTTCGTCCCACGTCATTTTCTTGGCTTCCGTTTGGAAGAGAGTCTTCTGCGGGATGCCGTACAAGTCGGCAATTGCTTTTGCGTGCTTTCGCAGCTCGGGCCCTTTTGCATATTTCTCGGTTGGGATATAGTTAAGCTCTTCCAGCATCGGCATGTAGATGTAAGATTCTATATCACACTGGGCACCGGGGTACCGGTTCCAATGCCTGTTCCCGCGTTTAGCTTACTCAATAAGAGTATTATTTAAGGATAATATCGCTTACCAAGTACCACCGTAACCGTCACCTTTCTCAATAATAGCAATGTTTTGGAAACCCTGCTCCAGTAGACGCGCCGACGCTTGGAGGCCACTGAAGCCACCGCCGATAATCACCACATCATAGTAGGCAGTGATAGGATCACGCTTGAATTTAGTGTCCGCATATGGGTCTTTCAGGTATCTGACCAGAGACTGCTCTTGGGTTAGACGATACTGACTGAGTCCGAGAGCCGTTTGTCGCTTTTCGCGTTCGATCTTGTATTTCTCCACCAGTGCATCGGGATCGAAATCGATGAGGATACCCGCCGCATTAGCCTGCTCCCTCAAATAGGAGACTGGCTCGGGTGCCTCGAGACGTTCAATTGCGACTTCTTGTGCCATTGTAATGTTGCTTGACCACTAAAACTGACATCGCAGAGCTGATACTTTAAATTCACCCTGCTAGCCTTTGTTAAATCCATGCCGGGAAACGCATAGCCGGAGGTTTTAGAGCATTTTGGGTGCATGTCTTCACCGATAGCCATATGTAGCATTAATAATCCTAGATCTGACATGGTGGGATCGGCCCGCTCTCACCGCCGCGGACCATTGTTCCGTTACTATCCCACAGAGCCGTCGGCTGAAGGCGATAGAAATCAAAGAAATTGCCTTCACTCCGTTAGGTCTCCGTAATGCCTTTTTGAGGCGCACACACGATTCGGGCCCCTTCATGTCACCCTGATACCTAGTCACTTGCCACTCAAACAGGATCTCGCACCGAGACCCACAATGTGAATGACATTCTCCATCAAACACTTAAAAAGTACAGTGTGAATGCATGATAGTTAACAGCATTATTACGATACCTTTCTCCACAGACCTGCGTGAGCGAAAACCATCGTTCCTATAACGTGCCCCACCACCTGGTGCACGCGACCACCTGATGCACGCGAACACGAAAACTTCACCCAATTTCACAACGCGATTACTCCACCACCATAGCAGGTATTAAGGCTGCGCTTAAAGCATTAAAATCCTTAAAACTAGGAGAATCTTTTAGCTACTAAGAATACGCAGATAAGTTTAAATATAAGCACTTAACGCTGTTTAGATGTTATTATAGCGTAGTAAGCTTATGTGTAACTAAGATTAAAAATAACTAATTACTTAATAACGCGTAAGAGAAAAAGCTTATACAGTATATTAAGAGTCTATCCTTATAATAACTACCTCTAACTTAGGCTATAATATATAATTTTAGAGCCTAGATAGTATCTAGGGAGCCTAGTAAATACTAAGTTAAGCGCTATATTAACTATCATAATATTAAGGTTATCTTATATTAGGCGACCGCCTTTAATTACAACTACTTTAAAGCTAATTCTACCTTTAACTATAGCCTCTATTTTAAGCTACTAAAGTATAAAATTAAGTAATACTCTATTAAACTATAATATATTTATAATATAGATAAGAAAGGCTTCCTTATTAGGATACTAGGTAAGTTAAAGCGTGTATTCTTAAGAAGTAACTATAAGTAAAGAAAGATAAGGTATACTATCTAGGATAGTAATTATAAGTAGATTACTATTTTAGCCTATATCTATACTAATAGTAGTACTCTTACGTCTACTTTTATTTATTAGGCTACCTTAGGTAACCTATAAGACTTATAGTAATAAGATTTTAAGCCTTAATACTATAAAGCCTTCTTTACTTTAATATTAAGTAGATAGATGAATAATACTATAGGCCTATCCTAGCTTAAGAAGGTATTTGATTATAAGATAAAAGCTAAGGCTTATTAATTCTATTAATTACTTATCTTTAATAGCTATAGATCTTACTTTATAATAGATTTTATAAGCTACTATAATTAAAATAAGACCCTTCTTACTATCTATCCTCCTTATTCTATATATACCTTACAGCCTCTTAATATAAGCGTATTTAGGCCTCTTACTACTACCTACTACACTAAGCTATCTTACTTTATCTCCTAAGCTTAAGGTCTAACCTATATTACTAAAAAGGATTTCTTTTACTTCTTCTATTAAGCTTAGAGCTTATCTATTAAAGAAATAATACTCTATAAGGCTTTTATAATAATAGGTATTAAGCCTTTTAATTTTAATATTATCTTCTACTACTTTACTACAGTACTAACGGTTAGAGTTTAATCCTTTCAGAGTTACTAGACGCAAGTGAAAGGTAACAATCCTTCCAAGTTACTAGACGCAGGTAAAAGGTACCTGTTACCTTTTACCTTTCACTTAGCTGGATAGCTAGATTAGGACTAGCCTGATCTAGCTTATGTATTTAGGCAGCACCTCTTTCCTGAAGGTAAGAGGCATCTGCTATTTTGTCTACTTCTTTTAAATAAAGTTACTCTCAACCAGACCGTCCCAACTGTGCGTGTTAACTGCCCCACACTAACCTTAAAAGATACACCCTCCTTACGCAATAGCTCCTCTTTAGTACTTAGTTTAAGTAATTAGAGAAAGATAGAGCGCCTCCTAAGGTAGGCTGTAGATAATATCTATTATAGTTGCTTAAAAAAGCTTAGTTAAATAATTTATACTATCTTAGCTTAAAAAAGCCTAGTTAAATAATTTATATTATCTTAGCTTAAAATTAGCTACTTTAATATAAGACTACTTAGCTTAAAGAGGCTCTTAATAATAAGAAGAAGTATAAGAAGTATTAGTAAGGCATTAATTCTTAAGCATCCTAATAAGTACTATTGTCAGATTCAAGGACTATTTAGCTTGATCTTTGACGAATTTTAATAATAAACGTAATTAATTAATTCTGTGTTCTCTCCCCTCCTTTCTATAAGTGCTTTTCTTCTAGAGGTTCTAAAGGCTGTAGTATTAGTCCTTCTATTAATCGCCCTTTCCTGTATAGTACTTCTAAGTTTATCTTTTATATCTAACAGGCCTTATAGTACTTATGTAATCTGACACACCCCCTTAGCTTAGATAACTATGTAAGCTAGATAACTAGTTATAAGCCCCTTATATAATTATAAGGTCCTTAAGTTATCTCTTAGATCTCTTTAAGTAGTGCTTCTTTTATTACTTTATAGTTTCTTACTTCTACTAGTTTAAGTTATTTTAAGAAGTTATTCTATTTATTATAGGGTAATACCTTTGTAAAGCCGTCCGCGATTATTTTAGTTAAATATATATACTCTATTTTTATCTTTCCTAATAAAACTTCTTATCTAAGCTAATAATTATAGATATTAACATAGTAAACCTTAGTCTAGAGCTTTAAAACTCCTGTACTTACTAGCTAGATTATTTAAGTATTATTGCACTAAATTATTATTATAGGTAATAGTAGCTTAACTTCTAGTTCTTCTAGCAGTTACGTTATAAAGATTACTTCTTTAGCTACCTATAACAGTGCTAGTAATTTAGCTTTAGTTATTTATATAGTTACTATATCTTATTTATTTACTTTCTATATAATTAGCCTATTAAACAGCTTAATTATATATCCTTAAGAGCTTTTCTTATCTAAAGTATTATTAGTAAATAAGGCGTTACTTATAACTTATAGGTAATTACCTCCTCTAAGTTATAGTGCTTGCGACTTTATCTTATTAAGGTATAGTAGTACTCTATTAGCAGTATTATAGTGCTCTTTACTAGGGTTTAATAAGAATTATGCTAGTCTTAATATAGTAAAAGTAATATTAGGCCTTATTATAACTACTGCGTATAGTAGTAAACTAACTTTACGTTAATACTTATTAACTTTAGATAGTATTACTATTCCTAAGCGCGGCTTTAGTTTAACTATACTTATTAGTGTATTATATTAATAATTCTAATTATTAACTAAATAGCTTATCTTCTTAGCGTATATAACTTAAGAGAGATAGATAAGTTATTAATCTTACTTTTAGATAACCTTAACTCCTAGAAACTACTATAAGTTATTACTACCTATTATTATGTACTTTCTTATAATCTACTTAACTGCTTATTTTACTTCTATAGTCTTTAACTTATAATATATAAGAATAATATTATCAACGTAGAAGAAAATAATAAGTCTATCTTTAATTATATAGTATAGCTCTTATAGTACTTCTATAAATTCTAGGGTTTTAAGAGTTATTATAAACTCCTTTTACTATAGTAAGAGTAATATTTAGAGCCTATATAACGCCTTTTAAACTTAGAGGATTATACTTTTCTTATAATATCTGCGCAGTATTTTTATATATACTTCTTAGTCTATAGTTATATATATAAATATGTTTACTACGTTATATTACTTTAGTTTAAGATTATACTTAGCTATAATTACTATTAGTATTTAAAAGGACCTACTTACTAACGTAGTAGTATATATGTCTTACGTTATAATATGTCGCTGTTAGTCTCCTTAGACTATAAGTCGTGCTTTATACTTAAGAAATTAATTATACTTATTTAGCTTATATATATATACTTATATATAGTTAAGGGTTTATTATCTTATACCCTTTATTAGCTTAAGTAGGACCTCTGTCCATAACTTTATTTATCTATAGCTTTTAAGGTATACTTATTCTGCCTCTTTAAATAGCTCTCCTATAAGATAGTATTTAAGGTTAGTATACAGCGTAGGTAGTAGTAGACGTTAGCTTTAGTAGATCTTTCAGCCTTAAGCGAGCATCCTTTTTATCTAAGCCTTATTAATAACTTTCCCTCTATAGTTCCCTACGTTACCTGCCTAGGTACTAGCTATAAAGGCGGCTACCTAAGGAATTAGTTTTAATAAGTATAAGTTTATATTAGTTGCCTGCGCACTTACTATTAGACTTGTAAAGAGTGCTGCTAGTAGTAGCGTAGATAGAGGAGTTAGGTATATATCCCTAATTCTCTTTCTGCGATAGTATCCTAGTAGACCTTCCTCTTTAGAGTTATTAGTATCCTTAACTATATTATTTTTATAAAAAGACTTAGTCTCTAGTTAATAGACTAGAGTAGAAAGCTCTATTATCTTTATATAGGTTATAATTTCTTACAGCGTACTGTGTATAAGGTTATCTATTAGGTCTTTAGTTTTAGTATTAAATACTATTTACTTATTAAATATAATATCTTGTGTACTTATTACTTTTATAAGAGATAGGATCTAAATTTAATAGATATTCAAGGATTAATAGCTAACTAAGTACCTGACCTAGGCTTTCAGATCTAGCTATTAAAGTTATAATTTACCTTAGTAAGTATTATCTGTTATTGCGAATACTTTACAGCTATAGGCTTTTAAATAAGTAAGATTTAGCTTCTTAGATATCGTAATAACTCTGTTATTAAGTATAACTCTTATAAAAAAGACCTTATATAGTATCTTCTAGTTATTTACATAATTTAGTATTTAATTATATAAGTACACGCTAGCTTAAGTAATTTCGGGCCATAGCTCTTAGGATAGGTTAGTATTAAGGCGTATAGCACGCGATTTCTCCTTATTTACACCCCTTAAGCGTTCAGCACCTCTATTCTAATCTTATGTATCTAGGGTAGAAGGCTTAACAGGTATCCCTTATAATACTAACTAGCGTTCTACTTCTAGCTTAACTGTTGTAATTTTATTATCTAACTTAATAACTTTAATTATAATATTAAACTAGTTCTTTATAAATAGAATAAAGTTTAAAAGTATCTTAATTATTAATTTAGCAGGGTAATTATTTATAAAATAAAAGTCCTACTACATGCTAGAGAACCTATCTATAGTAAGTATTTAACTCTTCTCTTATATTATGCTTTATATTTATATATATAGAAATTAATAGCTAGTCTTTTACTAGGTCTATCTTTATAGGTTTGTAGTACTCTTCTAATTTAGCGTTAGGACTTAGATCTCCTATAAGAGTTATACTCTACTATAGTAATTCTTTTTATCTATACCCCCTAAGCTTACGAAACGAGGTGCTTAATAGTAACTAGCCCTAGATAGCCTAATTACTTATACTAGAGTAAGGCTAATACCTTTTATGCGGCTCTTTCTATTTATAACGTTATCTTATAAGTATAATTAGAAGCCTAGTATATTAGTTAATACTTAATTACTTATTAGCTATAAATCTTAGTAAGACTTCTAATAATTATTCTGTCTACATTCTTAAGTATAGTTAGTTTAATTTTAGTATCCTACTATATACCTCTCTACCTTAATAATTAGAATAATACTAGATTATAGTATAGGTTAAGGCATAGAGCTACGTTATATAACGTTAGTCTGTTAATTCCTTACTGCCCTATAAGAGTTAGCTTAATTAACCTGTACTCCTTAACCTATATCTTTATATTACCTACCTATATAAAGTCTCTATATATAGGTAGTCTAAAGTTATAGAGTCTATTAGGGTCGTTTATTATATAATAGGTTAAACCTAAGTTAAGAATAAATAAATATCTTAATAAGTAATTATTAAAGTTAGTTCTAAATAACGCTAAGATAAAGGCGGTATCTATATTTATAATACTTTATCCTTCTAGTTAATTATCTAGCACCTCTAGATTAAGAGTGTGTAAATTTTTTATAATTAGTATATTTATATAGAGTTTACTTTACTCTTATAAGAGACCCTAGAACTTAAGATCTTACTCTTACTTTATTCTTACGTAGTTCTCTAGTATAAGTTTTAGTTTAAACTATTCTAGCGCCTTATTAGGGTGTATATAGTAATACTCCTTAAGTAAATAGCGTATCTCGCATACTAAGTACTTAGAGCTTCTAACTTTACTAGATAGCTCTTAGTCTAAGGATAATCTCTTTATCTCCTTCTAACTACATTAATCTTAGAGTCTGCCCTGCTTTTATAGATTTAGAGTACTAGGTTTATAGAGGTTTTCCTTCTTATTTCCTTATATGCTTTCTAAATTATCTGCCTAAAACACTAAGTTATCTAATACTGTATATATACTTTATATCTACCTATTTTCTAAGGCTTTATTATAACTATATAGTCTCTAAACTACTTTATTATCTCGCAGCGTGTAATACTAAGAGTAAATTAACTAGTATCCTAAAATAAGGTAGCCTATGTAGGTACTATATTCTATACTATAACTATAAAGTCTTTAGTAACTAAGTTTATATCTTTTACCTTAGTAACTCTTTTTACCTCTACTTATATTATAGCTTAATTAGAATGAGTAAGCTACAGATCCTAGTTAGCTGTATTTCTTATTAGCTTTAGTAATTTAAGGTATTAGTCTCGCGCGCGTTTATGTTTAATTTACTTATCTATACTAACTATATCTATAAAGTTCTTAATCTATTTACGCGGGCTTTACTTTATCTTATAGTATATTTCCTGTAGGTAAGGTAAGATAGTAGATTATATAAAGATTATAATCTCCCTAATAGTGTGCCGTTGCACAGGGTACCTGGGCAATCAGGTGATGATAGGTTTCCTTTGTCAGCGAAATTTGGTGATAAGACTTGGAGATGCGAGAGATTTCAACCTCATGCACCAAACCTCATGCACCATGCACCACACACCACGATAATTCACTTCAAAACTGAGATTTTGCAAAGTAGCTAGTGCATTAGCTACGTCAATTCAATGAGATTTCAGACCATTTTTGTTTATTACTTTTAATTAGGCTCCATACTTACCTTCGTTTCTAGCAGACTGCACAGGCAGGGCTGCTCCTATTATTCACGCACGTTTAATTCTAACGTTACCTCTCATTCATAACACTAGAACTGCGGGATTATGCTGAACCACCTTATTAACTCCACAAATAATAGCGAAGCCTAAAGGGCACAACAGTCTGTTCTAGTTAGGCTATAGCTAATAAGAGCAGAAAGAGCCTACATGGCATTAAACTGTTAACGTCGAAAACACAAATATAAGAGCGCTACATTAGGATACAGAGATCATAGGATCACCTAGAAAGAGCTGGGTGTCTGTTTAACCCTAAAGAACCTTTAAGAGGGATAGCGCTGTTGCGGCCAACCTTCGGAACCTTTAAGAGGGATAGCGCTGTTGCGGCCAACCTTCAGAACCTTTAAGAGGGATAGCGCTGTTGCGGCTACCCCCTCTACATTTTTAGAGCTAAGATTTAACAGGGACCAGCTCTATTAAGGCTGTATCCTTGTTATCTTACTATAACAAATTAAGACTTCCTATAAGATGAGCGGAAGCTAACTTAGTAGCAGGATAAGAAATAACAAAAACAAAAATAAGATAACAGGGAACAGAAACAAGAATAGCTATAAACGATTAAGAAATAATTTAGAAGTAGTATAGTATTAGATTTTAGTTAATTATTAGCGTTAGTAAGGAACTGCCTAGTAGTTGCAGTCTCCTTATTTAGTTATACTAAAGGGCTGCAGCAGCCTATTTAGGATTCAGCCTTTAGCTATCCTTATAGCTAACTTAACACTAGATTCGCTGTTATTTAGATTAGACCTTACGCCTGCTATTAAGGTTATTAAAAAACACACTATAGATACTAGTAAAGTACTTATACCTATAAGGCTAGTAAGGAAAGACTTTCTATTTATAAGAAAAGACATTACTAAGTTCCTAGATAACTTTAATTACTAGGTAGATAATAGCAGCTATAATAACTATTAAAAGATAAGAATTCTTCTAGACTTCTATAACACTATATACAGAAGCTTTATTAAGAAAATAAGGCTATATAGGGTACTAGACTAGAAGAAGCTTTAAGAAGTAATAAAAGAGTATTAGTATAATTAAGATATAGCTTAACGCATAGGAACGCGAGCGTTCCTAGAGACCTATATTTCTAAGACGTTAAGAAAATTCCTAGGGCTATCTAAGTATTTAACTAACTTTGCGGCGTATAGTAACGCTTATATTAAGATAGGCTAGCTATATAAGACAGAGGCTAGCTTCTTTTTTACTAGAGGCCTCCTAAGAGAAGACTAGGACATAATCTTTATCTATATGTATAAAGGGCTAATTCTAGACAAGCTAGAGAGTTTTAATATTAAGAAGATTTATATGTATCTTAAGCGCGTATACTACTAGAGAGAGGGGATAAAATAGATATCCCTTAGCTATATAGAAAGAGAGGCTAAGCTTATATACTAGATCCTAGATTAAGAAAAGAAAATATTAATAGCTAAGTAACTAAAGGATGTAGTTAATAACTATAAGAAAAGTAAGGTTTAAGAGGAAGCTAGGCCTACTCTTCTACCTAGTGTAGATCTAGAGGTTTAAGACCTTATTTTAGCCCTTAGTAACTAGAAGATTAGCCTAGCTAAGGTTAATAAGATAATAGTTTATCCTAAACTAGGTTAGATTCTAAGAAACCTAGCTACGTACGCGTACTTTATTAGCTAAGTTATCTTAAGAGATAATGCTAAGCAGCTACTATTAGAAAGGAATAATAGCTCTTACGTAATAACAGCTCCTTGTAACTTAAATTCTTAGTAAGGCGCGATTACTATCTAAGGCCGTGAATATTAAAACACTTATAATATGTGCAAGCTTTATAGTTATATTACTAGAGAATATAAGCTATATTAGCTGCTTTTACATCTTAGCTAGATTAGCTTTAAGTAGAACAGAGAAGTTAGATATAAGACTTACTATTTTAGTCCTTCGCATAAGAGGTTAGGGCAAATCTAAGGAACTACACTCTAAACGCTGCAGCTCTATTAGTTAAAATAGAAAATTTAGGAGTATTATAGAGTTACTAATAATATTCTAGATTAACTAGCGTTAGTAGTATATCTAGAGAAGTTTAATAGAGTAGACTTAAGGCCTACTTAATATTAAAAGCTTAGACTACTAGCTGTGTAGTAATAGAAGGTAGTTAGTCCTAATACGAATACAGTTATAGAAGATAGATATAGCAGAACAGCTATAAGCCTAGCTAAGGATCTTCTAAACTTTTAGAACGTTAGGATATTACTAAGAGGCTTAACTAAGGCGTGTTTTACCCTTAATAAGGTTACATCTTAGGATATTATTCTTAGTGCTTTTAAGGAAAGAGTAGTAAATACTAGCTTAACTTATATAGTAACACGCTCCTAAACGCGTTAGAATGTTAAGAAAGATCTAGTTCTTAAAAAAGTTAGGCAGAGTAAAGTTTAGAAGTAAGCTCCTGCTAAACCTCCTTATTCTAAGCAACTAAAGTAAGTTATAGTTAAGAACTATTATATACCTACTATAAGAGATAATACTATATTTAAACTAATAGATATTAAGGAATTTAAGTAAGTAGAGCTAATTCTATTCGCTAGCTAAGCCTATAATAAGCTATTCTCTCTTATATAGCTTCTAGATAATAATAGAAGCTTTTAGGATTTAAAAGCTAAGCCTAAATTTATTAGTTAGAATAAGAAAAAGAAGAACTAGAATAATAGCCTTACTAATATAGAGCTCTGTTATTTACTAGGCCTGTATCTAAACTGTATTACTACTACTATACTACGTTAAGAGGTATATAGTGTAACTTTTAGGGACCTTATAAGCTAATATTAGCTTTAAAAATAAGTTAGAAATATATTAAAAGTAATTAATAAGCCTGCTGCGTTGTTAGCTAGCGTAAACGCTGTAGAATTAAGTATTAGGCCGGCCAGCTAATTAGTAATCGCTAG